>JAVQJD010075910.1:0-15614 GCA_036023655.1 Nannoperca australis
AAGTGCATAGAACCATGATTGAAAACAACAAGATGTCTCATCAGACTTGTAAGGGCTGGTGATGAATCACAAGTGCTGTAAGTAAGTACATCACTGCCAATGGCAGAATCCAAAAGAGCATTAAATCTAAGAACAGATGATCTTTGTACATTACTAAATACAATACATTCAAACTAGAAATACCATTCCACTATAATATCGTACAATATGCTATACTTTATAGAACCAATGTGTTATTTAAGTGCTGTTGTATTCCCGGAACAAATTAGTCTTTAGTCTTTTCTTGAAAGTGGCCAGGCAGGTTGATTGTCTGACGGATGTGGGGAGCTGATTCCACCACTGGGGGGCCAGACAGGAGAAAAGTCTTGAGTGTGCAGCGGGTGTCTTTGAGAGAGCGAACCGCAAAATAGTAGTAGATTTCATTACTGAGCTGTAACCTTTTGGTAAATCTGAAGTAGTGTATTTTAAGGAACCTGTCTCTTAACATTGTGAAGTAAGAGAACATCATAAGATTTCCATTTAAAGAGCCTGATTTTAAACTGAATATCCCAGAGCAAGCAATTTGGTGATGGCACCTTGGGCTCTGGGAACTGGACAGATGTTACTGTTGTCTTGCATTTTATAGACTAATAATTTAATTGAACATTCTGAAAGTTGCAGCCCTAACCTAAACTCAAACTGCTTCCATAGTTATTCTGTCAGAGCCACATGACTGATTCTTTAACTAGAAGACAACCCTTCAGTGGATCAAGTGGTGCTTTAAAGCAGACCCTCTGCAGATCCACCTGTTTGTACTGAGCACACCAACCTCAACTACTAATACTTAAGATAATAACATAACTTCAGATAATCACCTCTGAAGTCAACATGCTCTGTTTAGCTTTGTGAGTCGCTCTGAGTGATAAGAATCAGGAGTCAAAAGTGCAGAAGCTCTAACGGCTCTAATGTTTTCTTACAGTGTTTCTGTTTCCGCTTTCTTCACTTCAATTCAGTTTTATTTATATAGCACCATATCTTAACAAAGTTATCTCACAGCACTTTTTCCCCCATGTCCCACCATGAGCAGCACCAGGAGACAATGGCAAGAAAAAGTACCTTTTAGCAGGTAGAAACCTCGAGCAGAACCAAAACCAGAACCAGAACCAGGACCTAGGAACGCTCATCTGCCTCGAACAGTTGGGTTGAAACGATGAGATTCAGATAATGACATACAAAGGGCTTTAATGAGAAAGGAAGCTGTTTCCACACAGGTTTGCAGTGATTCAAGTCCTGTGGAGAAGGATCTGTAAAACAGCTCTGGGAAAGCATCATGAGGAAGACATGACAAACAATCTTATGTTTGTATTTTGTTTAAAGTGTTGGGAAGAAGGCCTCACAAGAATGTTGGGGGGTATTTAAGTGGCTTCTCATGAGGGGGAAGTGTTTTAAGAAATGTGTGTAAGAAGTAAAAGATTTGGTCGGGTTGAGAAGAGTAAACTAAAGAGGATTCTTTCACAAAACCAAATGACGACTGGATAAATTCTTCAGCTGTGCACCACGAGTAACATAAGTCTTGAAGTTGTTACCAAAGATAGATCGCTGCCTTATCATGTCTTACTTTTGAAAAGCCCTAGAAAGTGGGATTGACTTTCAAGCTGGATTTTGAAAGGGAAGGGGTTTTGGGCTGTAATTGCTATATAATGAGGGTTTCACTGACCTCCTGCCACATCTTGGCCATGTTTTTTTATTTACTCGTCTAGCGAAAGGCAACGACTCCGTTAAACAGATGGAAAGAATATGTCTCTTCCAGCTCCTGCAGGAATTTGATTTCTCCCAACAGCTGTCTTGCTTTATACAAGCATGAAGTCAGGGAATTGCCCATCTCAAATCAATCAAGCCGGCTGACGTTTCCTGCAAACTGTGCTCACAGAGCTGACTGTGGGGGCGGTGGGCTGAGAGGAGAGCATCATCATGGCGGAGGAGCTGACGGGCTGATGTGCTCTTGTTTATGTCCTGTAATGCCTTCTCCCATTAGCTGCACGACTGAGAGCTGTGATGTGAGCCACAGGAAATCACCTGACACCTGCAGGAGGAAACTTTTTTTTAACACAACTCCATTAGGTCTGAAAATGACTGAGTGCATTGTGATGATGGTGATGGACCAGTTTGCTACTATTACAATGTACTTTTTTAAAATACTGACTGTAAAAGGCAGCAGTGCCATTAAAGTTAAAACCATGATATTTACACATAAGTAAACGTGTTTGAAGTCACATTCACACAGAAAGAAAACATTTTAAAAATGTGTTTTTCTTAAAGCAAAAGAAAATCTGACAGAAAAGACAGAGATTGCTGCACTAGTATGAAGAAAATAACATTTGAGCTCAAAATATTAGTGGATTTGGATTGCTTACAGGTGAAAATGGTTTTAGCACTCAGCTAAATGGGTTTATTCATTTTTTTCTTTTGCAGTGCAGCTAATGCCTTGAAAGAGTTGTAGCTTCAGGGCCCATGGTGCTTTAATGCGGCCTTGACGATGAGCCACAAACAAAATTTGATCTACCTCCATTTTATTGGGGTTGATATCTCAAAACCTTTTAATGTACAGACTATAATATACCACGTTCAGTCACATCGGTGGTGTCTGCAATGCTGCTATAGGCTTATAATGACACTCATTCTGTTGAGTGGTGTGTTGGCTACTTTAGGGCTGAAGGATATGGAACAATGCTGTTAAGGTGCACGGTAGAGTTTTCTACAAACAAAAGTTAGGTTTACATTTAGGGTTTCTCACTAAAACACACTGTGTGTCTCCTTGAGGTCGAACAAAAAGGCATTTCACCATAAAACATCTGCAAAGCGGATTTTTTTACATTTCAATTCCAGCATCCATGTTTACTAGCTTGCAGTCTTCTTCTTCCCTGCCTTTGTTGGCACATTGCTTCATGGCGTGTGACTGCCACCAGTAGGTCAGTGGAATACTGGGAAACCATTGCATGAGACAAACAAAACACACACAAACGCTACTAGAGACAAAAGCTCTGTACCCGTCATTTTTAAAATGCCATTTATTACCACTGGCAGCTTTGTCACTGCCCGATCTGTACGAAAACCCGATTTATTCTGTTCATGTATGAAAATAATGCTTTTCTTTTCTTAAACGTAAAAACTTGTTAATAAATTCAAAACTGTGAAAGCTTCAAGTGAAGTCACACTTCATGTTGACAAGTGGAACAAGTCTGCAGAAATACATACTGTTAAAATATCTTTAGTGTTACTTTTACAATACTACCAACATCTAGTGGTCCACATAAATTTGATTTTCCAATTTTCATAATTGAATGAATTTAACAATGAAATGTTAGTGATGAAATTAGCTCCATATACTGTATATATGAAAACAGGAAAATATTTCTATTTTTATTTCATTAGAACCGTATATTAGACATTCTTTTCAAAAACAAGAACAATGTGTATTTATTAAGAGAAATTTGAATCTTCTATTTCATAACTAGTAAAACCAAAGATAACATTATTATTATCATTATTATCATAACGGTCACCATGATGATCATAACAATCACTAAATGAATAGTGCTATCACCACAAAAAAAACCCAACAACAAATAAATCACATACTGAGCAGAATGGTTTTGCCTGGGATGGATACGGCAGCTCCAGTGTTCATTCTGGTCACTCTGAAGTCTGAGTACACAGAAAACAGTATTTATTTAAACTACAGCCTGGGTGAGTGCCCACTCACTGGCACAAGTTGTTGTAGAGAGTGAAACAGTGAGGACTTTATTCCCTGACACTTCAAATGTTGCCCTGCGGTTCACTTCATGTCCCACTCAGAATGCTGAGAGTTCAGCCTCATAATGAATAGGAGTCACACTGAGCTATTTATAAAGCAGTCAGTGAATAACTCGTGCATTAAGGGGTCTGCAGCTGATTGCCAGGATAACTGATTATCGTGCAAAATGGAGAATTACTCTTGAAATGAATCACCAGATCATTTTGGTTTACATTGCATATTTACACCCTGACTGTGTGTCATGTAGGAAAAGTGTTGGTAAATGATACCTAGCCAAGACTGCTGAAGAATGTCACTGGTTTACAGCCACCATCCTTGATACTTTCAGGTTTTCTAGTCATATGTATAGATTTAACATATATTAAAGAGCTCCGTTCACCCGTTTACAAAAGAACATACATCCTCACTTCACTTTTGTGATATTTAGCCATGCACATAGTTTTGTTTTTATTTATACATTTTTGAGTTTCCTCCCTCCACCCTTAAACATGTTTCATCTGACCAAATTTCTACTGAAGACATCGCTATTAACACTGTAGACAGTGTGCTCTGTTTGTTTTAACCGTTGTTTTAACCCCCCATAAGATACAGCAACACATGCACAATCACCAGTGACCAGCTATAGAATTACTAAATGACCACAAACATACTTACTTGCAAGATATCTAACAGTATACACCATTCAAGTGAATGTAGCCCAAACATTTGGTACTGTACAATAATAAAAATAACAATGATCAGGACAATGAGAAAGAATGCTGTATAACATATAAAAGTTATCTGCTGATCACATGTAAGTAAAAAGAACAGCATACCACAGGCTGTATGCAGTGAACTACAAGCTAACTCGCTTTGCCCAACATCTACGGGACATTATAGTAGTTAGCTAATAGGCTAGTAGACAGATCAGTAGTGTCCTTGCCTTATTGAAACACACTTATTATATAATATATCATTATTTGTATAATATGATGACAGTGAGCAGTTGTGTCCTCCCGTCTTTTCCTCTGCATGGACTCATGCTGGCTGTACCTTTGTGTTGTCTTGGCTACTTCAGAAATGTTTCTCCTCAGAAGGTTTACCATCCAAGCCCCCTGCTTGCATTTCCATCAGAAGCATATTGAACAATGATAACATACCTCCTCTCAAAATCAATATCATTCACTTAGAATGATCTCTGTATGCAGAATGTATAACAGGCTTATAATAAAAGGCATGTTGTGAGGGAACGTGCAGTGAAAACAAAGAGAAGAATGGCAGAGCTAATGTGGAGCTGGGCCTGCACAGAGTTGGGTTTCAGTCTAATTGGGATCATACGCCGCATGTGCAGTTTTGGCACATACGTTAGATTAATCAGGGGCTCTTTAATCGTGGAGAAATTCTCCTGTGCGTGGCTGGGTGGATGCTGCCCCCCCCCCAGACCCCCACCCTGGGCTCTGTATAAGCACAGACCTTTTGACTCCATAAACACCCGCTCTCAGAAATTGGGGTCAACCTCTCATTGCTCGCACCAGAGCGCTATCATGCCACCACAAAGGGTCCCCTTAATGATTAAATTGCATCGAGTATGGATGTTCTGAAACTGCAGATTCCTGGCGGCTGACTCTTCCTCCTGATTGTAATTTATGTCGGAAGTCATTGCTGTCCAACACTCGACCGGTTCAAAGCCCGGGAGAGAGGACGGAGCCTGCATCAGCATCCAGCCTGCACTGTGCAGCAGGCGACCTCCCACATTCACCTTGTACCATTTACAAATTGACAATAAATGCATCTCTAAAATGTGCTCGTGTTTTTCTTTCTTATTGCTGGGACTCTTTTGCCGACCTCAGCTCTGTTGTTTAACTTAACCTGTCATTAATCTGCATATGATTAAGCCTTGACATAAATTTGACATTCTGGGCAAGGACTGATTAGCCATTTGCTTGGATGATGATTATGGTGTGTGTGTGTGTGTGTGTGTGTGTGTGTGCAGTAGGGACTTACAGATGTCCATGTGGATGTGTAGGTGAAACTGAGAACTGTTACACAAGACCACCACGTAAAAGAGAGGTGCTCTTTGGAAAAAAAGAAGAAAAGAAGAGATATTTCAGATGATTAGCAGGAATTTAAGAATCTGGATTCCATAATTTGTAAAGAGCTGCCAGAGAAAATGAATCTAGAGAGTTCATTTACCCTCAGAGGCATCGCTGCAATTCAACTAGATGAAACTAATATCAAAATAATGAACTCGGTTCCATCATTAAAATGCATTCATGTAATTTGAAATATGCAGTCCATACTTTATGTACATTATAACCATGAAGGATGGGTTGGTCTTGCCATAGTACACAGAAGTGCTGAACGTCACAGATGAAAGCAGGTCTTTGAACCGAGTGCTTAAACGGTGAATACAACAAATGCCTCTTTAGGATGGAGAAGAAATAAGCAGACGCCCAGTGTAAAACTTTAAGTATAATGTGTGTGGATGCAAAATAAAACGTGTGGAAGTTTCAAATGGTGTGTTTGGATCCTGAAGTGGAACATTCAGACCTTTAATTTTCCTATTTCAAACCCGTTGTAGACACACGTCCTTTGAAGTGTTGGGTCTTATACTTTGCTCTTTTGTTTACAGCACTTTAACTGTGCTGACATGAGCTGATGTTTGCCACATTATGACCCAGCTGCATATTGATCCCACACACTACCAGCTTCAAGGACAACACCTTAACCTCAAGGTCATCCAGCCCAGAAACAAAGCTGGGGGAAACAGACAGAAGCAACGACGTGTCCGCGCTTTTGCTGCTGTGTTGGAGCTGTTTCTCACACAGCACAGACTGGAACACGTATTCACTTTAATGAAGAGCAGTTTCGGGGTATTTTCCAGACTCCCCGTTGCGCTCTGATGTCATATTTTGAAGAACACGGATCGTTTCTCTAATAATTTCAGCCATCCCGTCTCCTGGTTTGAAATTATTTGTCATAGTAAATATTAATATTTTGTTTCCAAAGGATGAGTAAAACGTTAATTTATATTTCTAAAGAAATATACCCACACGTCGCAGTTATTGGAGTTAATGCTACAGATTATTGGCTAATGAGTATAAAATAATTTTTCATAATTATCAATCACTTTTTCTTTCTTTCTTTTTATGCATATACACAGTCCTATACAAGCTTTAGCACGTATGTCACGGCAGGCACGGTTGATGGAAAACGCCGTTACCTCTATTTTACTACAATTTACTTGTTTAATTATTAGATTTTTGAAATGTGTAGATTGGGGAAAGAGAGATGTTAATTTTCTCGATCAGCATGATGATATAATATATTTTAGATTTGTGTAAATTTGGATTATAAATATGAACAGGATTGCTTGCAAAAACCCATCCAACTCTAGCGGAGCGTTGCGTTTTCAGTTCACCTGAAGTCGATATCAGATAGTGTTGCAGTGTTGACATTTGTCTTTTCCACAGCTGTTTTGTTCATTTACACAATCAATAAGGCGTTTTAGTTTAGTGAAAAGCATGACTGAGCCTGTTATAGACGTGTAAAATATCCGTTTGTCTGCAGAGACCGCGAACCAAACGCAGTTTTCTCAGCTCCCTTCATCAGAGAGTCGGACTGCGGTGAAGCTGTCCTGCAATATTTACATGAAAGGAAGTCTGTAATACCGTCTTAGTATTAGCACTGATGAAGTAATATTCATCTGCACACTGTAGTGATCGTATTTAAATGGTAGATGGTAAATAAAGTAGAATATGGGATTAAGTAAGAATACAATGCACACACACAAACTCTTTCCCTGCTTAAGTAAATGGTGCGTTTGCTTCCCGCAGGCACATTTAAATGTTCAGGCCGCAGACTCGGATTTCGCAGACACACACACACACACACGCGCGCGCAGGACCGCGCGGTTATGAGAGGAGGCCTCGGTGGATTTCAGGGAAACACACACGTCTGCATTAAAATCAAGCCCGGTGCATCAACACCTCCCTCAATGAAGGACCAAAAGCTTTGGTAAAAATGCCCAAAATGTGGCATCAGGGACTCTACTTCACTGTACTGCAATATTCATTGAAATGAGAACCTGCTTCAAATAAAGTAGGTCTTCTCCAGTCGAAAGAATGATTAAAAATATGAGGAAGCTAGGCCAAAGAGGAAAAAGAGTACGCAGCAAACTGGATACACAAATAATCTGGATTAGGATAAATGCTTCTACGGTCTCTGGACTGAATGTAGATATTAATAAAGACAGAAAGTGGAGGCATCTTTCAGACCTGGATATTGACAATAATTCGATTAGCTAAGTTGCAGCAAAATGTTTAGTTGGAATGCATCTTTTTCATAAATTCCTGCGTTTTTACTGAACCTGAAAGCCTCAGCGCCGTTGTCCTAATCCACATCTACGCTTGAAGTACAGTTCAATGTTAACTGGTAAAAACACAATGAATCTTTGCCCAGCTGAACTCTCCCAACATATGGCTGCCAGTAGCCCAGCACTGCTTCAAGAAAATACTAAAGCTACTGCTCAGACAATAGAAAGACATTCAGTAACACTACCAAAATGAACGAATAAAGGAGGTCTCATCACTGATTCTTTCTGTTCGTTCTCCAATCACACGGTCAGATATTAGTTTAAATAATACTGCACATATAACAAGGAATGAGCCTGTAATATATGGATTATAAAAGGAAAGAGTTTTAATTAAATTAAAGCAAAGTGTGGACATTATGCTGTAGGCAACACTTGTTTCAAAATCACCTTTGGCAGGTCCTAAAATCTTTAACCAAATAAGCCTAGAGCCACCACACCTGATGTGAAGACCATTCAACACGTGCACTTCACTGCAGCACTAAGTTAAAACGACTTTACAACAATGTAGGGGAAAGAAAAGAATACAGGACAAACTGTCTCTGTGCTGTTTTTCATTAGTATCAGTATCACTTCCTTTCTTTATTGGACAGTAGTACCCAGGCGTGTGTGAATCCACATCCTAACAAGAAACGCATGTCTCCTGCTAAATCAAATCAGGATAACCTTAAATATTCCACTGCCCTGCTTTTCCTGCGTTTACACAAGAACGGGCAACATGTAACAAGCCCGGCTGCTTTAGTCTGTCTCACTCTGTAATGTGTGGTCTAATACACAGCTAAATATGTCAGGACTCAATGAGACAGTTTCTTGTTGTGACAGTCTGTAACCATATTAGGCCGTGTAGACATGGCTGTGTGTGACTGATGAGCCTGTAAGCCGCCATCATCATCTTCATCATCATCATCATCATATGCACTTGTACTGGATTAAAAGCTTATCATGAGCCTGCATCCTTTATAATAAATGGAGAACGGTATTAGTGAAAATATATTTAATAATAATTAAACATAGCATAGTTACACAAAAGGAATGCAGAACAGATGAGTGAGAGTGGATCCGTAGAATATAAAGGGTGGACCTACTGCAAAGGTTTGAGTTCCCTCCTCAACAGCAGCAAGTTCGTCATGAGGGAATGCATGGTGGGGCTACGACAAAAACACATGGCTGTTGGAGGGCACCGGCCTGTACAATTTAGGTTTCTGCTGGGCCTGCAAGTCTCTGGAGACTGCACAAGAGGGTCCGGCTCCGGGAGCATCAGCACATCCTCTCCAGGCTGTTTTGAAATCCGGCCTCATTCGAAACATGCACACTGAGCGTCCCACAGGTTCTGAATATAGAGTCCGAGTATGTGCGGGTCACTCCTCCTGAGTGCTGTCTAAGTGGGAGCTCGAGCCTTCGGACTGGTGGTCGGCGTCAGCAGAAGATCTTTCTTGTTCAGAGAGCTGCTCGCTGCTGGGGATGGAGTTCTTCTTTGGCCGGCCTTTGGGTTTAGTCGGAGACTCCAGGCCCCCTCCCTGCAACACCTGCAGGTCGAACATAAGCACAAGAAAATCAGATTCTACTTCAGACTGTGATGCAGGTTTAAATGACCTATGTGACCTGTACTCAGACAATGAGTTGTCTCATTCTATTGTTTCATTCATTTCTAAATATTCCATCATTTTATAACTTACACAAAACATATATAAAGATAGAACAAATGTCAAGTACCCTCTTAAGAAGGTTTTGTTCTTGCAATAGTAAGCTGAGTAACACAGATCTTTACTTTGGCTGTTCATCTAATTGAAGCATGCAGGGTTGTGTATTTCACTCTGAGTCAGTGCTAATCCATCTACATCTGTTGAAATACTAGTAAAGCAAAGCATTTCCTCTTCTTTGTTCTTGCTGTTTGTGTTGTTGGTGTAGGCCTAACCAAAATGACCACTACCCACATCATCATCATCATCATCATCATCATCATCATAAAGAATTAACTTACGATTTTCTTCCACTTCATCCTTCTGTTTTGGTACCAAGTTTTCACTTGCAGCTGACTGAGGCCCAAAGACTCAGCAAGATCTATTCTGTGAGGAACAGACATGGAGAACATCACACGTTTCAAACCAGAATTCAGCATCAGTACAAGATTTTACTGCATTGCCAAAATGATCAAATGTGTTCAGGTGCTTCTAATAGTTCAGCGTGATAAATTGTCAAATTCAAATAATCAAAGTATTCTATAAGTATTTACCACTTGCAACAATTTCACATTGCATTATATTCCCCTGGATGATCTGAGTTACCACTGACGACACCGAGATCAAGTCCAATTCTTGGTAGAATAAAATTCTACTGTTAAAACCTTACATGGTGGATGATTTCATAGTTGTTCCCAGTATTGTCAGACTATATATTAAACTATATATACAAATAAAAGGACTTTATTATTTGCAGTGCAAAGAAAAATTTGAAACATCCTTTGTAGGAATTTTGCCTACAGAAAGCAGCCTCCAACTGCACAGTTAAATAAAAAATCTTATAATTATATCAAATAAAAACAAATATCGGGCTTTTTTCTGGTCGAACTGTGAGCGTGTCTACTGCCCCGCTCACCCACCTGTCAGGCGTAGAGAGGTACTTCTGCTTCTCGAAGCGTTTCTCCAGGCCCATGAGCTGCAGCTCGGTGAACACGGTGCGGCTGCGGCGGCCCTTCTTGGTCTTACTGCCTCCGTCACCTCCGTGCTCCAGCTTCCCGCGGAGGTGCAGGTCCAGCGGCAGGTGGTGAGACGCCGCGCCGAGCTGCAGGCCCTGGGCCGCGGACAGCAGCGGGGGACCGAGCGGGGAGCCCAGCGAGCAGGAGAGCGGGGAGAGCGGGGAGAGAGGGAACTTGAGGAGGCTCGTCTGGTCGGCTTTGAGCACTAAAGACACACACACACACACACACACACACGGGCGGTTTGTTTTAAAAACGGAGTATATTTTAGGCTAAAATAGAAACGAGTGAACCAACACTGCAGCTGTTTGAACCGAGATGTGATGGTCCTTCAGTGAAATGATACCTAAACTTCTCAGGTCAAAGTTCAGAGCCTTGTTACTGCACGGGGACCCACAAGTCCCACAATTGCAGCTGATCAAATACCAGGAAATATATTCATAACGCATTTATTATAAATATGAACACGCAGTTAAACCATCATAAACACACTGATATCAAACCACCACAGGGAGGCCTTATCAGCTGACTGGGCCTGAAACTTTAGATTATATCTGTATTGTGTTATTATGGTCTCATTACATTAATGACATTTATATCTATATTTACATTTATTATCTTAACATTATAGCCTACATTCAGATTCGGTTTATCTATCTAATTCTAATAGGGTTGGTAACCTCATCATTAAACACTCCAAAGCATGTGATGCACAGTACCGAGCTTTTTTCACACACATTTATGCTAAATGTAATCTACATGTAAACACCTGTAATTATCATTTATAATCAGGCATACTGTTCATTTCAGCGGGTTTTGGTTCTGTGTGAATCGGGTCATTCACGTGACGTCAGCACGGCCGCGCAGTGGGCCGCGTTTTAAACAGAGAAACGAACTTTTATTCCCACTTGAATATTATTAAATACTGAAACATCTCCCAAACATGTAGCAACATTTATTTTTATTCAAGTAATGACTGCAACTTACAAATATTATATTTGCATATTTAAGCCTTTGATAATTTTCTTAAAACTTTACAATACAATTGAATTTAAACCATTTTGTTTCCTTTAACTGACACATTTACTTGCTAATTGTCGGCTGTATATGACTTTTGCTTAATTATTGCAAATCATCAGCTGTTCTTCATCAGCTTCTCGATTCTAAAAAACATGAAAGTTAAATGATTTTCCCTCGAAAGACATTTTTTTTATTTATGCGCACTCATTGTATTATTTGCAATTAAATCTAATCTTAATTTAAGATATTTGCTACCATTAATTAAAATAATCCATTACATTATTATTTACTATTTTCAGTTCCTACAATTTATCCATCATGAAACCACTCACATCGGCTCGATCTGGTACTCAATAGTCTTTTCACAGCCGCCCATCTTACCCAGTTGGTTATGGAAAGGCCGGGCGGACAGGAGAGCATGTACCCCGAATTTAAGGAGCTCCCCGGCCGGAGCCGTCGCTTTGTGCTCCGGGTGATCAGTCAAGATTTCCTCAATCATGAAACTCCTGTAGCGATGAGTTCTGTGGTCGGGATGAAGTTCCGGGGGATAGTAATGCGCCCCCATGTCCAAAGGATGCTGCATAATCTGGTTGTGCGGTCACCTGAACAGACACCGAGCGCGTACACCGATTATCACTGTTTCAGTGGCCCAAGCCAGCCGTCATATTCCGTCTGTAGTCCCTCTGTAGTCCGGAGATCAAGACCAAAGTTATCCTCAGGTTATGGACCAAGCGCTGGTAGCCGGCCTCTCTGCGGGTTTTACGCGTTACTTCTAGACTTGGTTCTTTTTGGAGAGTGAATCTGGAACCGAGAGCAAAGCTTTGACCCAAAACTCCCGAACCGGCCGTGTTCATGCCCTCTCGCGGTGTGTGAGCCGCGGAGGTCGGGGCTATTTGTCAGCCGCTGAGCGTCACCCTGGCAGTGAGCTCAGGAATACGCTTTGGGTTTTATGAGTCTCGTCGTAGCTCCACCTCTTGTCAGGGTTTGTCTGCTCGTTGCCTCCACTGAGCCAAAGTTACATGCAAAGCCGCACTCGTCCTGCATGGATTTATATGCAAAATGGAAGAAAATAAGGACCCGAAAGGACGAACATTTTAAATACCGAGCAGGTGACTTTGGGCATTAGTTTGATGATGACGAAGATGAAGCTGTAAATGCAACACAGGAAGCTGCCCTTAGTTCAAATAAAAACCAACATGATACTTTTCTAAAATCTGTCATCAACACGTCTTTTATTCGCGTGTGAACATTTGATTATCTGAATGCTCTGTAGGCTGTTGCGTGTATGTTGCATTTGCCTGCAGGCCTGCATTTTCACACAGGAGTCTGCAGGTTGTAGCGTGCATGTTTAAGCCAAGACAATGGTCAAGAAATCAATATCTTTTTTTCTTCTACTTGCTGTGTCTGTTGTGAGGATGTAGTAAGAAGCAGGCCCATGACAGACTCATCAAACCACAGCTGATGGTATCAGCGCCCTGCAGGCTGCTGGGCCTCAGCTCAAAGGGAAATATTTCATTCTGGAGGTCAGAAACCCCCCAGCCGGAGCACCTCTGGGATATTTTCTTTTGTGGTTATTTGGATCAAAAATGGCTAATATCTCCCACAGCATATTTTAGCATGTCGTGGAGCCGTTTTGAGAAAAAACCCTGACCTTCTAAGATCAACTCTGGAGCTGAAAGAACCCCTGAAAGCTTCAAAGTTGGTGGTCTATGTAAATCTCATTGTGTTACAGCCCTTTCTTTAATATATGACAGCATACAGCAGACTGTAAAAAAACAAATATTCCAGCTCACATCATAATTCACACCACGAACTGCTGGGGGCAAAATACCTCCTCCAATTTTTACTTCATCAGTGATCGTGATGGAAACCTAACAATCATATGTACATCTCAAAAATTGTTCCCAATAAAAACAACATGGAATAGCATGTTGTAAGGGAGGAGTGTGCATAGAAAAGTGTAGGCTAAATGATCATGAATCCTCCAAAAGACACGGGTAATGATGTGTAACACAAAGTCAGGCTTCTGAGGAAAACAAGGAACTGAAGCTGAAGTTTTGAGCAAACAATGTCCTTGCCATATTCAACATCTCAAATGTCATATTTACAAATACAAAGCACAATCTGTGAAATAGTTCACATGAATTCTAATCAGAATATCTAACATGTGTGTCTCTTCGATTGCAACCTTAAAGGTGTTCCTTCCATCTCACAGGCCACTGCACAGTCTGCAGAGCCAATCAGATATTCACGTTTAATGTGTGTTCTCAGGAACAAGTAGAGAGGTACAATGATGGATTTGCTCAAGTTGTTCAAATGTACATGTCTTCTCCTGCTGAACGACCAGGCAATGTTGGAACACATCTTCCTCTGCTGGTCACTTGTGAGATTGCAACAAGAGCTCCCCTGTCAGAGGATGTTCATTAGGATATACACAATACCAAGTCACAATAGTAGCAGCATGACAGCTTTCAGAAAATTATTGGAAAATTGGGAAAAAGTACACCAACCCTATATTTGCTGCTCACTTCCACAGCTTCTTTCTTCAGGCCATAACCCCTGTGATCTGCCACTTGTGACCAGTTCCAACACTTTATCCAAATGCTTCTGCACACTATGTACATTTTATCAGAATCACCCACGGTATTGCTCAAAACATTCCTGATATATTGGACATAATGTACATTTAACACATCTAACAGAAGCTTACATTTCCTGTAAATGTGCTTGTATATATCTGTTTTTACATTTCTGTGTATCTTTATAATGTTATGTATTCATCATTTTTGTCATTATATACGTTTTTGAAATGTTTTGCCGAAAATGTGTTTTGCTTATTGTTAATTCACTGTAGAGAATGATGTACGTGCACAGTTTGTTCCTGTTTTCTGTGTTCACCTTAAACCTCAGTCTAACATGAGGACAGTCATGTGATATCACAACTAGTTTGGAGCCAGTTCCAGTCCAATAAGGTGTGATGTGGACACTTGAAGCCTTCAGGCCTCACACACTGAGAATGTGAGGTGAATCATCTTGTCTCCAGCGGTTAAACCTTTGAAGTCAAGACTCTTTGCATATTCTGAGATTCTGGGATTTTCAATGAGGGACAAAGACTATGTGTTCTTTTTATGAGGTAACTGAATGTTTTTGTGGAGAAAACATACAAAACATTATTCTTAGCAGTCTGTTTTTATAAGTCCTGAAACATGTCTGGAGGGGATCTTTGGATACCACCTCCAGTATTACATTCAACCCATGTCAGGTTCTAAATATACAGGACAAAGCACACCACTGCATAATGCATCTCTATTTCAGTCTTCAAACCGCAGGCTGCCCCCTCTGCGATGGCCATCATTCCCCCACAGTGCCATGACAGAGTTAGCTGTCTGGATAAGTGACCATGTTTTTTTGATTTCTTGCATCGGAGTCAGATGATCCATGTTGAATGGTCTCAGCACAGATGATGATGGTGATGATGATACTTTGTCAGGTCAAGACTTTGAAATGTTTCACAGCAGAAATAAAATAAATAAATCTCCAAAGAAACCTGTTGTTCTTTTCATCTTGTTATCTGAGGGTCATTTGCAGAGAGTCCCTGTGCTGTGGAAGACTTCCTGCCTAGTTCCTGTTCCAAGACTCCACGTCCAAGAGGAGCCAAGGACTACAGACCTGTGGCACTGACCTCCCACATCATGAAGGCCCTGGAAAGACTCGTCCTGGAGCAGCTCCGGCCCCTGGTCCAAACATATTCGGAC
>JAVQJD010075911.1:0-12452 GCA_036023655.1 Nannoperca australis
GTCCGATCCATTGAGCCCCCACCTCGCAACTTACAGGACGTAAAGGATCTGCTGCTAACGTCTTGGTGCCAGATACACAGCACACCTTCAGAAGACTAGTGGAGTCCATGCCTCGATGGCAGATGGTTATAATGTTACGGCTGATCGGTGTAAATTATCAAAAGGATGAATATAAAAAAGCACTGAATAATCATTTATGTTAACATTTACATAGTATCTTAAATTTCACACCATCTGTATATAGAGTGTAAGTGTACTTGATCTACAGAACACAATTTGGTTGATCAGCGTTTTATTACATTGTTGAGTGCATTGTATGCCTATTGTATGATACTGTGTAGTATATATTTCAATCCATGATACTGATGAACAAAAGGAGAATATTAATTCATTTCAGTATGAAGCTGTATTGAGAGACATCAGACTGCTACTGTAAAATAAGCTGCAGGTTGATAGTAGTTAATGAATCTTTAATGTTTCTGCTTAAGTTGTCAGGGAAAGAGAAAATGGCTTCACTTATACTGATGCTGAAGCAGTAATACACAGTACCGGTACTCTTCTCTGCAGGAAAGGGTGCCAAATAATGACCAAGGTAGCCATTGAGTTCACCCAGCTACCAAGCCTCACCTAAAATTGCTGTAGGACACTGAGCACACCAGCAGTATGCCTTCTGGCTGAACTGATCTCTGCTGAAGTCCTTATTAATTGCGACCTGATTACAGATTCGTGCAGAAAATGAAAGTTTGCTAGATAGAATTCCACTTTAAATAGCACTAAGTTAAATAAAACAAAAAAGAAACAACTTCCATGGGAAAACCTCTATTAGCATTTACATAATTTCACAGGTCACATGCAAAATAAACAGGGAGGTAGAAACAGGTATAGTAAACACAATCAGGACTACAGATTGCCTGATAAAAAAAAATGCAGCTCCATAGAAAACCTGGACATTCTCCTGATAGTTTTCCCACAGGAGCAGCCTGAGCTTGCAGGAGGAACACTTCACCAGGGACTGAGGAAAGGATTGAGTTCGGCCATGAGGGGAAGTCTAGTGAGAGTCTGTCTCTGAGCTGCCACAAACAATGTACTCTGACATGACAGACCTGATACTATGCACGCCTAACCTGAGTGCCCATTACATTCAACCACAGGGTTTTCAGGAAATGTAGTATCTATAAACAAACCATCACATCTTGACTGACCGGTAGACTTATCATATTTCTAAACTAAGCATATGATTAGATAAATACTGTTTTAAAGGCTTTAACACAGCTCAAACCACATGTATGTATCCCATAAAGACAAAAGGAAACATTCTTCTATTTTACACTATATAATAGAGATTCTGACAGCTAAGCAAATGTGTTTAAATGAAAAATGTCACTCAATTTTCACTCATAATTATTTAATGCTGTCTCACTATGTATTATATAGTAGGCAACAGTTTCACATTCAGTAAAGTAGAGCAGTAGTCTCTCCCTGGGAGACAGTGTTTGCTACAGTGAAAGTACAGTTTAGCTTATGTGTGCAACTGTTATGACTGAGGATTATGGATGTGGCAGGCTAGAATGCAACAAGAAAAAATGGCAATGATGATGCTAGAAAACTGTAGACAAAATTGTAACCAACTGAAATTTATAAAAACTGAAAAGCCAGAAATCTTAAGAACTTAACTGGAATCATAAATTGATAATCATAAGACTGCTTTGAAGAGGTATGTAGCTTAAATTGATGTGCTCCTAAAGTGTTGGTTCAATTATGTCGTTTTTCACTCATTAATAAATTGTAAAGATCGATCACATCAGCAAACAGGCAGCCGAGGAAAATTATAGATTGGCTTGTTGTGATTACAGTTCGCTGCAATTATTGAAAACACAGAGATGAATTCAACAAACTGTAAACAGCGTATGAACAAAATAAATTGATTTTATTAATATATAATATATTAATAAATATATCAAAATAAACCAGTATTTTGTTATTGTTGTTGTGTTTCCATGATTCTAAAGTACTTGGTTTATTTTATGTATTATTTTTACACATATATACAATGAATGTGTGTGTGTGTTACAATCTTGCATGCCTTGTTCTCCTATTCTGATTTAAAACTGTAGAGATGTCAAGCATCTCAAATTAAAGGATAACAATGGCCATTTGATTCAATTCCTCTGAAGCGATCAAAACCAACATTTACTGTCTGCATTGTCGCTGCCTGCTGTACTGTAGCATAGGAATTTATGCCATACAATTCTACTGTCATCCAAAAAATATTTTTAAACACAAAAGTTCTACCACCACTACAAAAACAATCACGTATCAGTGAAGAACATCTCACCGCGACAAACTTCTCTCAGGCTGATTTGGCCATGGCAAAAAACAACAACACAAACTGTTGTCCTGGCCAACATCTCAGAGAGAAATGGTGGCATCATTGCCGTTCTTAGGTCTAAAATGAGCTTGATTTATAATAGTTGTATATCTGTTGGAGGACGTGACCGCTTTACACTGTGGTTGGTTCAAATGTCATCACAATTCGTACAGCCATAAAGCTACTAATCATCATATGTAACCATAGCAACATGATAAAACAGAGGTTTCTTTCCTTCTTCTTTAGCTCCATCCTGTAATTAACAGTGTGATAATGTGTGCACAATTGTGAAGCAAATAAATATGTAATTATGAATAATTATGGAAAAAAAAACTAAATAGAAGAAAACAAAGCTTTGGAAACAGGAGCTTTCATTTCATAACATTTTGAATCTAAAATGTTATGTTGAACAAAAATAAGTGAAGGTGCTTATTTTTTGACCAGGGTGTGCAAGCAGGAAAATGTATTCAGAAACTTGTGTTAAAGGATAAATAAACACTCTCAAAGATACAATTCTGTATAACACACTCAAAGAAGCACACACTGCGTACACCGGATGATTTTTTGTGTCTTTGGATTATTCCTTTCTTAAAACATTAATGCATCCAAAGAACTAAACCTTACCCTGACCAAAAAAACAACAACATTGAATAAATAAATAAAGAGAGTTGTAAAATCAGATGTACTGCTGCTCCAAACAGTGTTTGCACTTCACCTGCAGTGGTAGCAATGTCTACATACATGCAAGCTGGAGAGACAGGAAATGAATAACAGCTGAAAACGCCAAAGAGCAAGCTGTACGTGTTATGTCTGGGGTACACCGTGCATCGTTCTGTTAGCCAGGTGAACACAACATGCTAATGCCCTGATGAAAACACAGAAAGGTGGACGCATGTGTTGAAGAATAAAACATTTTCCGTCCATATCTAGGAGCCACATTGTAAAACAGCACAACTGCACATGCCCAAGGGTGCGCTAACAATGGAGAGACATGAAAGCGGAAGCACAAAGTAATTAAAATTCTGTGGAAATATAAATATCAAAAGCGGAGCTGTCAGAACAGGCTCTGATAGCTGCCTGCTGAGGAGAAAAAAAAGTAGGGCCATGTTGGCAATAGTTGACAACCCTGGTAGAGCTTTACATTTGGATGTGTGGAAAAGTAGGTGGTAGTGTGTATGTGTGGTTTATTTGAGTGGAGTGGGTGGGTGGGGGGGGGGGGTTGTGCTGTCAAAGCTATGAAAGCTTGGGATGAAAAAAGCATATAACCATTGCCAGCAGATAATGTCACTCAGTCTTTGTATTTAGGAATGGGTGTTTCAGTGCGGACTAAAATATATGAATATGGTGCATAAAAGCACTGCAGTGTAGAGGGAAGCATAATGTCCACGAGTTGTCCATTATGTGTCCTTTCCATAATAGGCTGGGGCAATAAAAACAGTCACTGCTGTGCACTGTAAAGACACTGTCCATTAGATGTGCGTTTTCTGTACCAAACAAAGGTTTTGATTCTCTGATCATTCCTTTGATCTAAATCAAAGATCTAGATGAAGGACAGTAGACAATACCTCAAAATCTATGATTATCATTTCTATATTAAACAGACAGGAAGCATATTACTATGAGGACAACGTTAGGGGAGATTATTCTAAGCTTTGATTTGGCCTCTGTGGTGTTTATCTTGAATGTCAGCCATCTGAAACAATGGCATTACAATTAGACAGTCTGTGCATTATGACACTTACACATAACATGAAGCAGGTAAGATGCAGAAATCACCAAATATTATCTGCCTTATTTTCACCTTTGACTGAGATTAAAAACACACCTTCCAATAACTGACAGAAAAGTTAATCTGCCTGTTTATAATCAATGGTTGAGGTTGCTGCGATAGTGTAGAACAAAACAAGAAGAGCGCCATTTCTTGGTTTAAAGTCTCTGCTGCTCACTTGAGTTACTCACCACCCAAATAAGCAATGACAGAAGCTCTAAGAGTAGGGCCTAATAAGTTGTGCAGCAACGGATATATCCCATGTAGACAAATTGAACAAGAGCAGGCAGCACACTCTATATCAAAAGTTTCATGTTTAAAAGAAACAAATAAAACTATTTAATTTATGTTCATGTATTTTATCTGCCAATAAAATTGTCTCCCCTGTGAGCCATTGCAACTACATAAACAGACACATGAAGGTATATCTGCATAAGGCATCCTGCAGTGTGTGCATGTGCCTCCCACTTGTTATAGATGTTCTCTATGTATGTGAGCCAATACGACAGTATGCAAAAAGCAATAGTATAGGTGCTACCATAAATGCAGCTTTGCATGTATTTAACCACAGGGGTCACTCACAGAGGATTCCCATTGCCTAAATAAAACCGAAAACGAGTGTTGAGAACGTAATTGAGCTGCCATGTATGCTTATCATCACTGTCAAAACACAGCCAGGTGCCCCGAGTATCTAAGAGATGGCCATTTCTTCCCTTCTTTATGAAAATTAATCGTTTCACGGCCACAGTAAATGACATGCCACATTTGTTTATGGGCTTGGAGTGAATTGATAGTGAAGAAAACACGTATTGGGAGGAGGGAGTGTGGCTACTGACCCACACTAGTCTCGCACTGCATTTGCATTCATTAGCTCAATCAGGGAGCCTTCCTAACTCTCTCCATCATAAATGATAGATGACTGAGGAGGCTGAATAGCCACTGAGATCACTGAGACCCACAGAATAGATATATTTTACTGATATAAATTATTCATGTGACTTTCATGCTGAAAAACAACATCTGAATGGTTCTTAAGGAGTAGCTGGGATAAAGATTATGTAAATGTTGATCACCCATAATTGAGCATAATTGCATTGCATATGTTTGTGAAGCTCTTAACAGCCATTACTCCCCCCCTCCAAATTTGTTCTACTGCACAAGAGGGGTGGCTCACTCACAGGCACCTGTTCGAGGGACAAGAGAGAGGAGCAGCATAAATATAGTGGATGACATTTTTGTCCAGACATCTCCTGGAAGCAGCAGCAAGGGTAAACTTGGGGAAGAAAAAAATACAGCTGAGAGGATGTGAAGTGTTTATTGTGGAGTTTTCTGGCTTTCCCAGAAAACAATAGGGGTCATAAATGTTTCAGAAAAGCCTAATTGGCACTCTTTGATGTGCCACTGTGGTTGCTCTGCCTTTTCGGTCAGCTGTCACCCCTCTGCCCAAGGCCCTCTGACAGAGACAGGCTCCAGTCAGGCCGAGAAGTTCAGCACACACAACAGTGTGACAGCAACTCAATTACTATGATTCCAGTCATAATCAACAGGGCTGCAGGGAGTATCGGCATCTGTTCAGCACAGGCGGACAAAGCATCACTGTCAGTGCACAATATTCCATTTAAGTTACAGCAATTACACCAAATGTTTGAGTTATTTGGCTCATTCATGGTAATTTGAGAGGGAAAGACTGCAGACAACTGTGTGACATTACTGTGTATTTGTATACAATATTGTCCCAAAAATTTAATTTATAGAAAACTGGAGTGTTATATAGGGTTATTACTTGCTCACCCCTTGGACTTGTTCACACAAGTATGCCTGACCCCCCCCCACAACAATACCACCAGCCTGTCACAAGCTTCAGCTCCACTGCCTCAGTTACAGTGTAATCAATAGTCTTAATATAGAACTAAATAATGATACTAAGCCTGGGCTGCTGAATCCCACAGCATAAAGGGAGAGACATGGCCTGCGGTGCAAAAACACTGAATAAAAACACAACACCAATCAATCACTGTGCTCCCAAATCAGACATGGCTGATTATCCCTATTGCACTGATGCTTGTGCATGAGCAAAAGAATGAGATACGAGTTTATAAGGTCTTACATTTAACATTCAACAAAGTCACATTCTGTAGGTCTGTGCCAGATTCACAATTAAAACGTTAACACAAGCTTCATACGGTTCAATCTAACATACAAAAGAGAAAAAAAAATCTAATCATTGAATTTTCCACACAATGGAACATTTTTCCGATTGAAAATGCTAATAAGCCATTCTTTGAAGTGCCCTTATTTGCATTACAAACGTTGCTCCCAAACTCTCACAAAAACAGCAAAGAAGCAAGAGAAACCAAACCTTCTGTTCTCCATCCATCAGAGATGTTCTGCAGCCGAAACTGGATTTGCAGAGAACTGCAATGCAAGGTACTTGCTGCAAAAATGCTGCATTAAAGTCAGACTTCACCTTTCCATTCATTGTCACGTTCAGATGCTGGTTCTGATCATGAAAAGACGGATCCCCTGAGCAACATAGTTCTGTGGTTCTACAAAAGGTAAGAGTAATCCCAACAGAATACTCATCCCATACATATACCATACATATTCAAAAAGTCATTGTTCTGTTGGCTTTGTTGAGCAGTGTAGTATACACAGGAGATGTTCCAACTTCACAGAATCACCAGGAGTTCACAAAATAATCACTGCTTTACAATATGTTTAACGCACTGTGAACAAGGATGTCTTCAGCATAATAGAGACACGGAAAGGTAGGTTGAAGAGGGATGGGTCCCAAGACAAAATGAATTCAGACTGCTGCCTAACTAGGCTATCTGCAAGCCTGAGGAGATTTATGATTTTATCATTAGGGTATGCTGGATACATTTGATATACATAGCCTGTCTGCTGTGATTTTGATGTAGCAGTGCTTTGCAGTGAGAGGTAAATGCAGGCTTCATTCCACAGTGGATTGCTGTGGTGAAAAGCTTCTTGTTTAACCCAAATACATGTTTATTTTTTAAAACACTCTGACAAAACCTGTAGATACACCCTTGTTATACTAAGTTTTGATCTATACATTTAAATGTCTATTATAAAATCTTATTATAAAAAATATGTGTCAAAACTACAAAGGAAAGGCATATAATTCATGCAAACATATCATGAGATGTCTGATAGAAATGTTGAAGCATGATGTACTCAAATAAAAGATGGACATGGAAAATGGTATTAACCGTGATATGTTTTTGTAACATTGTGTGGATTTTTGTAACAGTGTGCAATAATATTAAGGGAGAGCAGCACTTTCAAAATACAATGCCTAGTCTGTGCCAAAATACTCTTGCCAAAATTAATGAAAGGTTTGAATGCAAGCCTGCATTTTTAACATTTTTTCTTTCAACATCAATCCTTTGTACCAAAGGCAACCTGTTAAGTATTTACTATGGTCCAGCTGCTTTTGTTGAATGGAAAAAAAAGAGATTTAGAGTTATCATGTCCATATGAAAGAGTATTACTCACTTTCTAGAGTGTCAAGCTATAAAAATGAAAAATGATCTATCTGCAGCTGCTCACATTCTCTTTCAATCAGAGATGAAGACATAACATTTTTTAGGTAGTGCAGAGAGGTCAACTCTGACCACCTGTTGCAGCCGAGCAAGCAGCTAATGAAAGTTCAAGCCACCTCACCTCATCTGTCTGCAAAAGCGTTCACATTATCATCAAAGAAAATGAGTAAAACAAATGACTGTAGGCAACTGATATCTGATTTAAAAACAACTAAAAAACATTTTAAGAATACCCAATGACAAATAAATAAAAAGGCACTCCCGAGCAATGACACTGGAATAATATCTGTGTGCTGTAGGCTTCACACTGACAGAAGCTGTCGGATCACTGTGACACAGAAGCACCCTTAAAGCTCACAGAAGTACACTCGTATTCTTGGAGACAATGTTCAGTGGAGTCGTACTTGTTTGGATGTTGAATGGCTTTTTTAAGGCTTTCTCTAAAGTGCTGGTACTGAGGACTTTCTCATGCATTGATAATCCAATGGCCCCTCAATGATTCAGTAAGCGGTGTGGGGAGAGGCAGCCAAGAGCTCAAGCTCTTTGGGCCTTTTTAAAATTTCAATAAACTAAAGCAGGAGTGGGAGCAGCAGGGACTTTGCAGACATTCACAATCTCCACCTCTTCGACCTGATCTCCTAAAAGTCACTATATAGAAGTCATTCAAATTACTAATAAGGATGCAAAACATGAATGTCGTGCCGTGTCATGGGTGGAATACATGAGGTTACCAACAGCTGAGTGCACGGCTGTGCATGTAGGCGCCACAAGAAAAGTCTGGATCTTTTTGGGCAAAAAGATGGTTACATAACAGACAAAAATCAAAAGATAATTCAATAAACCATGATCCACAGAGGCTTCTGACAGCAAAAGACATCCAATGTGGTTGATCTTTTGATCACTCTGTCAGCTGTTTCAAAGTTGCTCTGCTTGACTGATATACTAAATAATTGCAGTGGACATTTCAGGGTTCAAATATTTCTTCATTCCTTAATTTAGTAACAAGTGCTGCCTTTGAAAAAAATGAGGCTGGAACTGATTAAAGGATAAATAAACTACAGTCAATTGGCTGTTTACTGAGATTGCCTGTTTTTCTAAATGGGGTAACTTTCATACAGTTTAAAATGCCATGGCAGTTCTAGTAATGTAATTAAGTTGCAATAATGCGAGTGTATTTTCTATTCTTTGAGCGGGACAGAGCGTACCGAGACATACTATTCTTCACAGAGAGGCCACCCTCATTTCCAGGGCGAGTATAGCAAATACAGTAGTGAAACAAAAAATAGAACTAATCAGAAACATTCCATCGCAGGACATTTTGTATTCCACTGCAAAAATGATGGAAGGAGAGGGCCAATTAATCAGGCACTTGTTTACCATTCTCAAGGCTCTCCATGTTCATTAGTCTGCCGAAGCTGCGCTCTATGGGACTGGAGACAACCACAGGAGAGGAGATCCATCTACACGCTGCGGGTGACATCTAGAGATTTACGAGCCAGCCCATGCCACACGCCACATTTCCCATCCCCATAAGACAATAAACGCTTCATTATCATTTTAAATTGCTCCTTTTGTTTCTGGTAACGAACAGCAGTAGCAGCATAACTGAAAAGTAAACTGTGGTTCCATAATGCCCTCAACACCACTGTCCAATCCCCAGCTATGGGATCTGGCTCTAAATATGACGGAGAGGATGTATACTTGTGGAATTTCTGACAAAGAGCTCGAGGGAAAATCCAGCAGAGCAAAAGAATGCAAGATTTACTTGCCAGAGGAGCTAAATAATTAGTATTTTTGCCATGATTCATGAAACTATTAATGCTTTGTACATTTCTTGGAATAAGACGTAAAACCCAACAGCTGTTAAAGTCTGGGGAGCGAATAAAAACAACATGCATAAAGTGTCCAAAAACACGAAGAAAAAACATAAAATCTGTACAAATCTAAATTGTAGAGAGAAGCATGTAATGAATAAAGAGAGCAATGAATCGTGCAGGCCTTGAATGGATGTTCCTTTTCTTGAAAGGAGAAGAGAAAATGTTCCTTTCTTGTCAGCAGGCCAGCTGCATTGATGATCATTTTCCCCGGCCCATTTCCTCACTTAGTCATCTGAACAGCACAAAGGAGCAGCAGAAGGTGTGAATTATTAAGGAGAAGTAAAGAAGTGCAGTGAGACAGGGACAGCCAAAACAGCTACCTTACACTTAAGTAAGCCTTCCTGTTTGTCTTGCAGAACATTACTTTTTTTCTGACTAAATAGAGTTCAGTGTGGGCTAAAGTCTGTGTGTGTATAATGAATAATTCAGGTTGGAGGTGAGTGGGATCAGTTCCTAGTATGCAGGGGGAGATTAGCCACTGGTGGCCCCTGACAGATGGAGGCCTTACAGCCCGATGCAACACAGACCCCAAGAGAATATCAGGTGTCACCTCATTACACACTTCATAGACTTTTTCAACTTCCAATGTTACCTTCTCTGATTGGGATATCTGGGGCAACTGCAAAACAACCTAAACAAATTGCTGTTGTAGAATACGAATTTAATCAGTAAGCGTTTAATTTTCTGACAATACATAAGCAGTTGGTTGGGTATGATTTTATTGTTGCATTAATAAAAGTGCCACGTTTCTGTGGTTTAGTTTATTTCCAAGAGAAGTTATCCTACAAAAAAAAGGGCTGCAGTGAATACAGAATCGGTTTAAAGGGCTTGGCCGTATCTGCTATTAAATGGGTTGCCTTTTGATGTTTCTAGATTTTGCAATTATCGTGTTTACTGCATTCAGAATTTTGTCACTGACTTCACTGTAGAGCCAACAGGTGAGATGTACATTGACACAGCAACTCGGACAACTGTCTGATACAATACAATAAAGCCCTGACTGAAAACACCAATATTTATTAATTAATTACTATTATTATAACTATAACATTGTGGGCCTAATTTGGTCTGTATGTTACTTGTATTATGTTTTTTGCAAGATATCTGCCATCTGTGACAATTCTCACCAAAAAGCGTTGTACATGTTTTGCTTGGATGTCTTCTGGAGTGGGCTAATGCTCATCTGAAAAATCTCAGAAAAAGACAAATGTAGCCATTATCATTGGCTGCTTCACTTTTATGTCAGGTTTTGAAAAATCAAAGACAGCACCAGTCAGTCTTGATTCTTGCCTGGTAATTGATGCTGACTGCCATAAATTGGTAACAGACCAATTAAGTGTCACTTTAATTTCCACATTTATTGTTTCAGGCGGATAAGAAGTCCTGAGTGATCAACAGCCAATGTGACAAGCTGCCTGTATTAAACCAAGAGACTTGATGTGCTACATGTGAGAATTACCTCACTTATGCAGAACAACATCTCCTGGTGAGACACCCTGGGGGACTCCAGCTAAAGTGAAAAGGACATTCTGCTTACGCTATCATCTAATATCATTATAAAAAGGACATATCTCAAGTGCGTATATGATGCATTAAGAGGCTAAAATGTTGGATCTGGTAAAAGATTGAGCCTAATCCTTTAATTGTAGTTTAGTATATATCACCTAAAGATCCAGTGGTCATTACAGGGCCATGTTTAGCTAAATTGATGGCCAGAGGACTTGAAACCAGCCCACTAATTTCCAAGCTCATGTTGTGCGACAGAGACAAAACAGAGAGCATATCCCCATGGAGACAGACACACATGCACGTACAAAATATGCACACACCCTTCTTCTCTCGCATCTTAATGGTTGCATATTACTGACCACACTGCCACATGTCTATATTCTATGCATTTAAAGATTTCGATAACATGTAATGTACAAAATTAATTTGCAATAGAGCAAATCTTGCATCTCTTCTGTTGGGATTAACAACAGGACCAGTTCAAATTCCATTTCAGGAGTCCATCAAATGCTGGCAGGTCTACACTCTAGCTGTGGCACAGAAAGCCTCATCTAAAATCAGGTCACGTGTGCAGCCTCACCTGTCCACACGAACAGCTGCAACACATAAAGTAATAAATACTCTTTGAATCCATGCAGGAAACAATCCGAGAACACACTCTAAATACTGGGCTGGATGAGACTTGCAATAACATGATCGGTATTGCCGGGTATCAAAATGTCTGATGATGCCTGGTATACTTTATACCTGATATTTACATAGACATATACATGTATACGTGAGAGGAAAACAGAGAATAGAGAGGAAATATGAGAAAAACACAGAGACGACCAGGTCATCTGTAAGAGAACAGTGAACTATTACTCATGTTAATGAGTGTCAATGTAGATTAAACTGATAGACAGGCTAAAAGAGACCAGCTATTGTATCAAAGGTCCTCTTAGCAACAGCCTGGGAGGAAATGTGAGGGAGAAAATGCACAAATTATCTACTTAGGTGTGATAGCTACATGGTGATAGCTGTTTCCAATTCCAATCGAAATCAGCCACTTTAACAAGCTTATCAGGGCACTAGCAGAACTTAATTGCACCAGGTTTGTTTCATCCAGGCTTCTCTTTGTGTTTTTCAGACTTTCTTGATAGAAACAAAAACAACCCAAATCAATTTACTGTCCAGCATGGTTTCAAGTTAGTAGACAAAACAAAACAAACATTTGTTTAAAGTGTTGCAGGGTGGGTTAGGGTAAGAAAGAAAGAGACATTAAAGAAAAAAGCTTGGCCCTTGTGGTGCCCCAAATTATTTAAAATTATCATATTTTAAAAAAATATGGGCACCAAAAAGGCAGAAAAACACATATGCACAAA
>JAVQJD010075915.1:0-11091 GCA_036023655.1 Nannoperca australis
CCCCCCCCCCCCCCCCCCCCCCCCCCCCCCCCCCCCCCCCCCCCCCCCCCCCCCCCCCCCAGGTGGGCCCACCAGTTAATGTCCACACTGACTAACCTGCCTCCCTGCACACAGACACAGTTTTATGAACAAACACTACAACAAAACAGCAATGTGTCTTAAACTCCCCATTACTTTGCCAAAACTGCCTAAAATATCAAACAATGCACAGCCGTGGGGAGCGCCGTGCATGCCGTTTAAGCAGCCCAGTCTCATTTCCATACAGCTTTTGCATGTTTCCAAAAGATATGCATAATTACAGGGTTTGTACATAATTGCTCCAACACATTGCCGGGAAAAAGCCAGGTTTGTTCTTTTTCCAACATTGGCTCTAAGAAAACAGACTCGGCTTCTTTCTCCCTCCGTTCTCCGGTCTGAACAATTAAAACAATGCGGCTGTCTTGGAAAGGAGTTCTG
Source organism: Nannoperca australis (assembly GCA_036023655.1). Taxonomy (NCBI): domain Eukaryota; kingdom Metazoa; phylum Chordata; class Actinopteri; order Centrarchiformes; family Percichthyidae; genus Nannoperca; species Nannoperca australis. Next base: position 457 of record JAVQJD010075915.1, read on the forward strand.
CTCTCATTATCACCTTCTCCCCCCCCCCCCGCGTCAGAACATTTACCACTTAAAAAGAGGCCCAGGCATCTTGGCATTGGAACACCCTCTTTCTTTTTCTGGTCTGTTTTCCCCTCCTTCCTCCCTTCTTCTCTTGCTGCCTTCTCTGCTCTATCGCTGTAACAGAATGGGTTATGAGAAGGGAAATGTGAATATGATGGAGTCTGCAGCTCATTCTCTTCCGCTGCAAAACAGAACATACAAGGTGTTTTAAGCAATCAAAGGAACTTTACATAAAGCAAGATTACTGATCTCATTCAGAGTCGCAAAACAGATAAAAACACTGTTCAACCTGAAACAAGCAGAAATATGCAATTTTGGAATGTGAAGATAAAATATTTATATAATACTTCCTTTATGTGAGCCATAAGTGAGGCTTTCAGTTTATAGCAGTGAAGATCAGTCTGTTCCTGCCTAGACAACCTTCCAAGCTCTGACACAACACATGATGGTCGGATGTATGTTTGTGTCAAAGCAAATGTCTTGTCTCAGTGTCATGTTGCTGAGTGCTTTTTTTCTGAGTGCCCACTAATAAGCTGGCATAGAGTATCTGTGAGTGGCCTTCATCCTTTTAGTCTCTATCATGGTGGAGACATGGCTATTATCCAAATGCTTTGGCTCCTCATGAATTTTGCTGGGGGAGGAGACTTGTTCCTCATTGGATTGATGAAAGCTCTCATTTGAAAGCAGCACCTTCAATGTTGTTTGCAGGACGTGCGATTCGCCGCTGCCTCAATCCCACTTTATCAACATGCAGAAAACAGCAATGTCAGTGGTGTGATTGACAGCTCCCTAAGTGGTTACTCAGAGCTTCTCACTCAACAGTCTGTCATCCAATTCAAATGTTAGGCATATCTGCATCAGGGAGAGATGCTTCCGCTGGCGTCAAGAATCAGCCCACTCACACAGAAGCTGTCAAACATTTTCTCTCCTATTGATCAACACAAGAGAATTTTAGAATCATAAGACCCTACAAACAGCCGACCCTCTGTAGAGGTTTGATGATAGTCTTTTTTTCTTATTTTTGCAGCATAGTTAATTCACTTCGAAGGCTTAAAGTGGGATTAATTTTTCTTAAATGTCATGGTCAGAGTGTATGTGGCCGAAATTGGTCTCTGCTGACAGTGATTGCGGTTGGCTGCAATGATGTATCAACGCAGCAGGAAGAGTTCTTCATCCCAGAACAATATACACCACTCGGGGGACAGGAGGGTAGAGGAAAAAATACATCCCTTTACAGGATAAAATTACTTTTTCCTCCAGAAAGTCAGAAAAATGATAGGAATAATACACCATTCATGGTATCAAACAGCAGAGCTGGGAAGGAAGCTGGGCACGTTTTATATGCTCTTCTCATTCTCATATACCTCACTGCTGACCATTGCAGAAAACCCAGGTATCCTAATGTTTACAAAATAACATACACATAACACAACATACATAATTATTGGTACCTATTGAATCCAGTTGCTAGCAATGCAACTTGTAACAGATAAGGACCTGATCGAATCTGCCTTTGCTCTATCTGAGCCAAAATGGTCTCTGTATGAGTCAAATGGAGGAGCCACATTGACAATTCAAATCGAACAGTGCTTTGCAGGCAATTCACCCTGTAATCTACATGCTTGCCTCACCAGCTGGCCCCAGCAAGATTGCATAATATATACAAGGCTTTCTTTTCTGAGGGCCATCCTATTCACCCAAAATCTAATAAGGCCCAGAGATTTACAAGTACACCCACAACAACAAAATTATTATCCATTAATAATAATTATGTTGATTTCCAAGTAGGTTCCTCAATGTCAAGAAAACATTATAATCACTAACAGAGACATTTACAGCAGAGCCTTATGCCTTGGATCCTTACTAGCATGACCAATTACACTGGAAGCCATGCTTTCTACCCCAGTTACAATGATAAGCATTTTTAAATTGGAACAGATAATAAATCCCATATATCTCCACCTGGCTGTGTATGTCAATATGCCTCCCTGAGTTATAAATCAGTTACGCCTACATAATAATACATTAAACATATAAAATAAATGTACAAGCAGTGCACCCTTAACACATATCATTTGTTTTGCTGTGGTTGCCGTAGGGATAACATCAACCTCTGACCTCTCCAACCTCGAGGACATCCCCCAATAGACTCTCCTTCATGAATGTTTTAGGCCAGGACAGTCTGCAGTTCAAAGTTCTTGTGAACCCAAAAAATAATAAGCTCCCTGATTAGTTTGGCTAAAAATACCCCTGGCCGAGAAAGGCTGCTGGTCGGCAATGCCTGGACCATTTACATGCTGGGAGGCTGCTGATAAGCACTTCTTTAGCTGGAAGGGATGAACACATCACACCTGACAGATAATCTGCTGATGGTTGATCAGGCAGTAAGTATCAAAACATCCCCAGACCTTACTGGCTGGTTGTTCAGGTCATTCTAATTCCGTTTGGGGGCGAGGAAACCTAGTTGGACAGGTTCATTCATTTTTTTTAAAGATGTTGAGCATGTGGACTCTGACAGGTTTGGTTTTACATAAGCTTTCGTGAAACCCCTACCAAAACCATAACCTCATTTTGAGTTTCAACCTGTGATGAAAGGTGGGATTCTGAGGTATCATTGGATAATGTAACAAAATCAGGAAGCATATATCTGACCTAAACTCACCCCAAAACAAACCCCAAATAATACTTTGAAATAAAATAGGTCCTTGCATGAATTTTGTGCTCAGGCCCTAATTATAAAGAGGCACTTTACCAATCTTACACCTCCACATCAGTTTACTCTTTATTGTTAGTACTGGACGATAGGCATACAATAGTGCCACGGTCACTACTAGGCGGACTGGTCCTGCTTCGGACCCAGACGCTATCCTATCTGAACCCACTCTTATAATCATTACATTTTTAAGATTTATTAAAGTTTGATGTAGCTTTTCTGTTTTAACTGGCACTGCTTTTCTAGACTTTACACCACTGGTTTAGTGGCGCATGAAACTCACAGACCAATTGCATGCATTGTAAATCTTCTCATGTGATGCTACTCAGCCAATCAAATCTGTGCATTCTGATAAGCGTTGCGACTTGACATGCACACAGGGGAGAGACGAGAATAGAGACAACAGCTGGAGAACTAAGTGAGTCAGAAAAAAGTCATTTCGCATGGTGTGCTCTAAAATGAGAAAGTAGACAATGAAAACGGAGCTAACGAAAAAGAAGAAAAAGGGAAACTAGCTACACTTCTTATTTCATTTTTCTATAATTAAGCACTTTTTTCAAAAACTATTCGTTATGTATGTTATTTTGAAACACAGCCCTTATTTTACTGGAAATTATGTATTGATCATTTATGTATTTATTAATCCCTCTAGTTTAATTGTTGAAATATTATTGAATGATACTTTCTTTATTTGATTTGACAGCCAGTTGTTGACTACACGTAGATGCTAATACAACTACTAATTCAATATATAAATGAATGAATTACAATGCAAGTCAGACATTGTGATGTTCCGGGCCTTTGCTTGAGGACATTTTCTCAAACTTTTCTTTCTGAATTTTAATTAAATAACAGTGGAAGTACGTCATAGTGATAAAACGTGTGTTCTGGGAGCTGTGGAGTTTTAAAAACATGGGCATTTTTCAGGCAAGGAGGGTATAATTCAATTGCGATATGGGAAATGGGGTTTTGGTGCTTGACCAATACCAGCGACCATCTCAGTCTCTGATACTTCAATTTTGACCACCCTTTTTTATCTGCCACTCGTAAGGCCCCCAGCTTTAGAGGGGTTTTGATGGACAGTATTGAAGACATTTTTGTAATTAAAATGCTGGAGCTAGATGAAGAGGAATAACAGTCTGTGTTGGTGCAAAAGCTCCAGTGACAGCTAAGAGAACATAGAAATACCGTAAATAAATAAATAAAAATAATAGTTAGGTATACAGTTGTTACCAACCAAGGGGTTTGGCCTGTCCAAAGGGTCATAAGATAAATGCTCATGTGATGATTAATGGAGTAGGAAACTGGGTTAAAAAATAAGTCTCTAATTTTTGCATATTTGGTGAAATATTGGAGATTTATGGGCCCCAAACAGTAAATGAAATTAAATCTGCCATGTAACAAGAGGCCCCAAACTGCTTTATTATAAAGGGTCACAAGATGGTTTAATATTTAACATTGTGTTGTATTTTATTAACTGACCGTAAAATGATTCATCTGAAAAGCAACTGGTTTCTACATTTCAACATTTCCCTCTGAAATGTAGTGGAGTAAACGTATAATGTAGCATAAAATGGAAATACTTAAAGAGAGTACACGCATCTCAAACATATACTAAGTGCAGTACAGTACTTCAGTACTTTTCCAGTTAATCATTACTATAATTACCACTACTGAGTATCACATTGTTGTGGGTTTGACAGGAATTGATGAGGAAAGGTGCAATGCAGACAAAGGTCTGAGGTAAGTACTGCATAAATAGCCCCTAAAGTTACAAAATTATTATTCAGCTTTATTTTGCAAAATAATTTGTTAACACCCAACACACAATGCTTGTTAGTAGAATACATTCATCATTGGTCTTGTTCTTTTCATGGGATTTGTTGACAATAAGTGAAATATTGCACAATACCAGACTTGTACTTTAAACACTTTGACAGATAAATCCAGCATCACCCATTTATTGTGCATTCTCAGCCAGGCCGTGTTGTTATATGTCATTTGAAAGCATCATTGTCATCATATCACAAGTATCTGCTTTAAACAGAGATTTTCGAGAGACAAAAGGCCTGCTGTTAGCTTTGACCTCACGTTTGTCACCGCCTCTCTCCTCTCTTCAACCCCCCCACCCGCCCATCTCCGATCCTGGGGACAGATTAATGGGAGGAAAATTTGGACTTTCTCACCAAAGGGACAAGAGTCATCTATTCTGCTAATAGTATTCTGTCACAGGAGGAGATATTCAGCAGGAGCTGTTTGTGCTCTCCTGCTTCCTTCCAAGCACACATGCATAGATAAAACCTCCAGCCCGTGCGCACACACACACACACACACACACAGCTCTCTCTTCTCTTATTTTATATTTAACTTCAACCTGTCAATTAAAGAGTGAGAGGGCAACTAAGAAAAAAAAAGAGGGAGAGAAGGAGACAGCAAGAAGCACAGAACTAATTAGGCAACTGTGTAATTTTAATTAGCTGTTTTGATAATTAAACTAATTAGTTCCCCTGTGTTTCCACAACGTGCAGCTGACTGGAGTTTTTTATTTATTTATATCAAGGCTTCAGAGCTCCACTCCGTTGGTTAATTAGTCACTTTTGCATCAGAAAGCTTTATTGATAGCCTTAATTTGCAGTTGAAATGAGAAATCTGCTGTCAATAATTCGGATAATTGCCTGCTGTTTGATTGCAGAGAACAAAAGTAAGCGGCCTCGGCTCGACACATCCGCAAATCCCTGGGGTTGTTTCCTGAATGCTTAGGCTCTGTGATCTACATATCAGCAAATAAGCTCCCTCCTGCCTGCGTCTCCTTCTTGACCTCACTAACTAGAGGAGAATCCGGCTAAATAAGGCAAAGATTGACCCACCACACCCCTCTCCCATCCCTGTTCCCAAAACGCCTCCTTAAAACAGCACCCACAGCCTGGCCTGTGATTCTTCCTCCTCTGCTTGCTAACTTTAAGTGTCCTGCATGTGCGGTAATTGGAAAAGAAGGCAGGGGAGGAAAAAAAGAGAAAGAAAGTTACTGCTTGCTTTGTAGCTAATTAGTGTCCTTGGAATTAAATGAACAGCTCGTTGTGCACCTCCAGCTCCTGCGGCCCATGTTTGTGAATTGAATAATTGATTCTCCTCCACTAATCAGAGAGCAACATAATGAGCCAGTTTAATTAAATGGGGATCTAACCTGACGAACACTGGGAAAATATTTGCTCGTTTACGGTTAATCAGGAATAACACAGTGAGTGGGGGTTGGATGTGTAGGATGGGAAGGAATATTGGTTTGTGTGTATGCGTGCTGGGTAAACGTAGTGCAACATGAACCGGGAAAAAGATTGTGCTGTCGGGGGTTGGTCAGTGCCAGAGGTGACCCATCATCTAATGGAAGAGGTTGGGGTGGTTAGTAGGGTTAACAAATTGTTACTGCAATGTTTTTCTAACCTTAACCAAGTAGCTCTATTTTAAACATAACCAAATCTTAAAGGATTATTCTAGTTTATTTCAACTTAGCATATTTTCTATGGCTCTATGGTTCATGCTAACTTTGCACTTGACTCCTTCATTGTAGAGAGGCGGGGAAAGGGACTCATGCAAAACAACATATATCGGTTCAAGCTGCATAAGCCTTGTGAGTTTTACGTGACTAAAACAGAAAGTAGCTGCCTGAAATGGTCATTGTGGCTAACTTCAGAGGGATGTACATCCAGGCAACTTGCACACCGTTTATTTACATGAGTGAGGCTGTAGATGACTTTTCATGTAGCGTGTGTTCGTGCTAGAAAAGTAGTAGCAAATTGGTGCCTGCAAGTTTCTGAACCGCAAGAATAACAGTATCCAGTTATGACTAATTGCTCTGCAAGTTGACCGGAACACCTTAGACAATTCTATTTTCCAAGCCTGTCATCAACAGGCCCCACTCTCTGTGGGGAGCAGGGCACACCATCGGTCTGCTATCAAACCAGTCCTTTGTATTTTAAAATCTAACCTCTGTTTTGCGCTCCAGGTTTACTTGAACCTGCATGTCCACAACTGCTGCTCTGTCTGAGAATGATGAAAGAAAAACTGCGTGGGCCTAGTGACAAAAATTGGAGGTATGCACAACCATGTGCCACGATGACTTCACGTTTGACGCAAGACATGTGATGAAGTCATTTTTTGTGTTTTTTCCTCAAGCGTCTGCGTTAGCATAAACCTAGCTTAAAGGGAAACTGCTATTTTTAAACCTGGGCCCTATTTTTAATGATTTTGAAATGATTAATAGTTACCATTAGTAAGGCATCCGCCGGCATCTGCAAACTAGCTGCAAAGATTGTTTATATTTGATCAGAAACAGAAAGTCTCGCTCAAGGAAAAGTCTCACTCTGAAATCAAATGGGTTGTTGCAGGAAGACAAAAGGATCTAACTCTTTAATAAATTATCTGTCTCTGTAGGGATCCTTTGCATTATGTTGTCAGACACTTTGAATAACAGTCTGAGCTTGTCATGATTATGAGTAGATTCTGATTTGTCTCCTATTGCAAATTTAGTAAAATCATTGTCCCTGTTGTCACTTTTAGGGCATTTTGGGACAATAAGTGACCAGTAATACCAATACTCCAAAACTCAGGTATTACTTTTTTTCAGTGTATGTGCTGCCGTACAAACTCAAACCATGGTCAGTATTACCATGTAGTATGCAACTGTGACTCAATACTGATACTCATTTTGTTCATTTATTTTGAACTTAACAAAAAGTGAGTCATGAGAATAACACGAGTATAGTGCATGTACATTTTGTCACTCAGTAAATGTCTAGTTGTTAGCACTGAAGCAGCTTCTTTTATCATATTGTGAAATCAAGACACAGGTGGATCTGATATTATGTCATGCAAGCTTTCAAAGCTGTAACAGAATTTATTTCATCATACCATAATATACTGTGTATACATTTAGATCAACATGCATTGACATTGAACTTGGCCACCCCACTGTCAGATCCCTGCTGGAGCATCTTAAAATGGAGGCGTATCGCTGCATCCTCCTGCCTGTCAGATATGTTCACCAGCCTCTGGCAGCAAGATGACTTGAGTGCACTGACCTTTCCTTATCACTGTGGTGGAAAGCTGAAGACCCTTAGCCAGAGTCCCTGTCGGTGCAGCCACAGGGTAGCCAGGGCCTGATAACAAAGCTGGCCCACAACTGTGACCCTAAAGTCCATCACAGCTTTAGGTGGTCTGAACAAATGAATGAGAAGGTCAGATGTCCTGGGCTGCATGATATGGACAGAAATTATTGATATCATTTGTGATATAGCTGTGATCAAGAGCACATTTAGTGTAACTGCAATTAACAAACAAGATATTACTATGAACATTTACATGTTGATGTACACATTCATATGGGCTTCATTTTATGTTCATTGAGTTCAGATTTGACAGAAAATCTAAAAGAAACAGTTGTCACTACCAGATCATTCTTCCCTGCTGTGTCGGTACATTTCAGATTATTACTGACTAGTCTCTTACAACTTGGCTCCTATTTTTGTAGTTTTTTTGATCATTCCTATCAGTGATAATAACAATGTGTCAAGTTGGTAGCTGAGATCTAGAAACAAAAACACATAAGAAACTGCTATGTGTGATGTTTCTTTCCAACAGCCAATGTTGTTTTTTTTAACCAATCTTTCTCCAACAGAGTACTTTTAGTTGCCCAAACCTAATCAAACCATGGTGGCAGATCAGAAAACTCTCATATGAATAATTTTTGGTTCATTTGCAACAGTGCCGTTATCAGTTAAGTCGGAATTTGCTAATTTAATTGTTATATTTAAAAGTTGACTAGAGTAAACATAGTGTGTTTTTTCAAAATATGCTTAAAGAATCACATGTAAAAGTACTTGGCTCCTGTGACTAAAAGAACAGAGTTCTCACACACAAATCTGTACTTACGTACTAAATTTATTTTCTGATCTTTGTTTCTTCTATACAGTTTGAAGTAAACGTTTAAAGGGGAAATCACTCTTCGGTGGAACAACTTATAGACATTGTTCATTTGAACTACTCTTTAATATGAACGAGTAGTAATGAGTCGTCTCAGAGAGTAATTAATAAATAAACAGCTAACTGGTTGGGTCATTTGTTTGTCAGTTTTTCACGTGACGGCTACACAGGCTCAGTATATGACAGAAATGAGTAGTTTACCACTTGTCTGGGTCTTCAAGTAAGTTGTTTGTTCATTTTTCACCTGATGGCTACACAGGCTCAGTACAGGACAGAAATTAATGATGTAATAAATAAACTTGATTGATTGTTTTGTCGTTTATGTTAACGTTAACTCGTCACAGTTTACAGTCAGCTTTGACCTACTGTACAACTGTGGTTGTGTGCACATATGTTTACTGTTCAGTGAGGTGTCATTAGTGGTATTTAATATGGCATATAACTGTATGTACAAATAAGATGGTGTAATGAAGGAAACTATGACAATGCTGCTTCTAATGTACTCCAGTGTTGCATTGTATTGTTGAGTACATTGGTGACACCATGTTAACTGGCCTTGTAAGTCCTATCTTGTTTTGCAAAGAACATGCAATTCCCTTGTGTGCAGAAAATTCATATTTTGTATGTTTTCCAAAGAGGGAACAAAGGAACTGGCTTTGCATTTGCAATGCAATTCTTACGCACACTGTTGCCATAGTTTTGATGTCTATCTTAATTCATCAATGAGCAGGGGGTGTTCTGAGAGGCTGACAGAGAATCATTGAAAAAAATCTTTGTGGGGGGAAAAAGAAACAAAAATGGAGCATTGAAATTCTGTACCAGAGAAGAGGGAGAGAGGGAGCTTTGAACGAGTTGCCTGTCAGTCTTTTTCTGTGTTTTTGTGTGAGGAGATGAGTGAAAGTTCCCTGTTCCTCCTCCACGCTACCTCTCCCTAGAGTCTGGGCAAACCTGCTGCACAGGTTGGAGAAAAGTTGAGTTTGTGGACTTTGAAAGAGGAAAAAGAAAAAAAATATGCCTTGCTTTTGAACTTTCACAACAGCAACATACACAACAGCCGTACCTCAGCAGCGTGTGCATGGGAATAACAATATAAAGTCAAATAACCGGGGAGTGTAGCACACAGCTGGGTTTTTCTATGTATCATTTGAAATTTACAGATGTTTTTTTTTTTTTTTTCACTTTCACTATTTCAGCTGTAAACTTCCACAGTGGTGTTTCTGTTTGTCACTGGGTCTCCATTATATATACCTCAACAGCCACATGATGGCCGTTCTGAACTGAACACTGGGACGCATTCATACAGCTTGTTGTATTTGGTGTGAGTGTGTGTGTGTGTGTGTGTGTGTCTTATCATTGAGTTATAGACTGTAAGTGCTGTTTTTAAGTACAATGTTGAGGTACTTGTACTTTACTTGAGGTACTTGAGCTACTTTCAGGCACAGATTGGCAATCAGGAGCACTGGGAGAAGAAAACATACATAGAAAACATATCTGCAGGGCTGTTAAAGTCACATTTGTTTTGTTTTTTCCCCAAATAGGGCTCATCAATATAACATGCATTAGTCAACTCCTAATCTCAGACAACCACCACACAAACACACAGTTCAGTGGTAGATCTACACAGTACTGGATTATTTCACTCAAGCAAGTTTCGAGGAACTGCTGCTTGGTTTCCCAACCTGGGAGTTTGTGATCCTTTCAATTTCAAATCCTTTGGTTTTAATTGTGAAGCACTGGAGAATTTCAGTATTGCAGACATTTCAGACAAAATATGGCGACTATGTTGAAATGTACACTACCGTTCAAAAGTTTGGGGTCACATTGAAATGTCCTTATTTTTGAAGGAAAAGCACTGTACTTTTCAATGAAGATGACTTTAAACTAGTCTTAACTTTAAAGAAATA
>JAVQJD010075923.1:0-14456 GCA_036023655.1 Nannoperca australis
GTTTTTGTTCGTCCTTCCCCCCCCCCCCTCCCCCTTGTATTGCACACTTTTGGGTCTCGTGCGAACATCTCACAGACAGTGGAGTGGAATAGAGTTTTTTTTTTTCTCCCCCCTCTGCTCTCTTGTGTTGTGGCGTTGATGCCATTGTGGCTGGGTGATTGGGAGCTGTCCATCACTTGCTGGTGAACTGGCAGTTTACTTAAGAAAGTGCACGTGGGACAAAAGGAGATGGCAGGAGTGTGGCAGGCCGGCTGAATGGAGGGAGGGCAGGCAATTAGCCACCGCCTTGTTGGGGCTCTTTTACTTGTCAAGCTGGAGCCCCCGCGCTATTGTCCGAGCTGTGTAAAGGACATTCCCAGTGCTTTGTTTTGGCTTGAAGGGCCTCAGGACTACCTGCTGCAGGCCAGGGGAAGAGCAGGGTCCTAACAGTGACAGAGAGGCTGAACGAGGACAGGAGAAAAAGGAAAAAGGAACAGCGTCTCTTAAGTTTTTAGTTGTTTCTGTTGTCACCGTTTAAAATGCCTTAATACAGCTGAGAAACACGTATCTTTTAGTTTTATTGGCCTCACTTTTAAAGATATTTTTGTTTCATTTGATTTACATTTCTAAATTCCCTTAATTTAGTTATTTTCCTCTTCACTAACCTTCAGGTTATATAGAATTAAAAAAGTATTTTATTTATAAAAACTGTTCTTAATGGAAATATTTCTTTCTATAAATATTTAATTTGTCATGATCATTAGTCAGGTTCGGGTTGTTAGAGGCTATAAAAGGTAATTAAAGGATGACAGGTAATAGTTAATTATAGAATGTAAAACTGAAAATGATCTTTATATTTAGAAACATCTTTATTCTGTTGTCAGAATTTTTTGTATTTATATTAATAGAAAATCTAATGTCTTTATTTAAGGTGTGTCATTTCTTTTCAATTTTTCTTTATTAAGCATCTTGATAATATTTCCCAAATATTCGAACAAATCTGTTCTCTTTTCTCCATCTCAGGAAAACTACTTAAAATTTGTATTCTTTGTTTTTTTTATAGATGCAAAATCAATTTGAATAAAAACAATGTGGCAAATTTTAGGAACATGTTTAGCTTTCCAAAATAACAAATGAAAAGTCACGTTTGATGGAATTCCCTTTTAATGCACCGTGCCTGTGTATGCACTGATGGCCAACAGATCTCTTGGATTTCTTTGCGCTTGTTGAAAGGAGTCTCCACCACGTGGAGCTTATCATTTGACTTTAGTATTCAGAAGAATAATGGATTTAAAGGTGAAATGATTGCAGAGAAGAGAGAATGGGGAGAAGAGGGTTGTGAGGAGGGGCTTGAGGCCTTGTTCACATGAACCTTGAATGGAGACAGAGTTGGGAGAATTGTTCTCCACTCTTAGGTATTGTTTAGAAAAAGTGAAAGGGAGAAGGAAAAAAAAAGGATTGCGACGAAAGGTGCCACGTCCGTGTCAGAGTGAAGACTTTCTCTCCCTCTCCTCTGTCCCCCCCCCCCTGGAAAGTGGGTATGAAGAGGGGACTGTCAGCATCACACAGATAAAGTGACTGTTGGCCACACTTTGCTGAGCCTGCCCTCCCTTTGTGGATGTTGTTGTGTCTTGTTTCTTTTTTTCCCTTCTATCTCTCTCCCTCTCCTGCTCTCTCCTCTTTGTCTCCATCTCTCGCCTTGCTCGCTTTACCTTGTAGCCAAAGCTTTTCAAGCTGCCAGTTCGTCTCTGGGCATCCTGGAGGCACAGCCGAGCCCACACACATACACACACATACTCTAAGAAACACATACACAGACCCAACGTACAGCAGGGATTTGGGTAATAACTGATTTCTCTGTGTGTGTGTGTGTGTTTGTGAGCATATATTTTTTTCTGGAGTATTGCTTGTGGGAAGACTGCTGCAGTGCTGAAAAGCTGCTCACAGTAATTTTTTCCTTCTCTCTGTCTGGCTCGCACTTCTTGTACTTCTTGTCACCAGCATCAAAACTTTCACTGAGAAAGAAGAGGAGACTGCTGGCCGCTAAGAGCAAGGGCTTCTGTGGTTAGAGTGAGGGTTTTTGGGGGATTTTTTTAAAGGATGGATGTGGGTGGGTGGGGAGGATTGTGGTGACTGTGTGTGTGTGTGTGTGTGTGTGTGTGTGCGTGCGTGTATGTGTGTGTGTGTTCATGGGGAAACTAGGCCTCAGACCCTGAGCCTGCTCTAGACGCCTCAAGAGATACACACACTCTAATGTCAAAACCTGGGGGAACAATGGTCAGCCGACCGCGGCACCAAGTGCAAAGAGAGGGGGGACGATAAACACACATGCACACACACCACACATGCCCAGGGACACACTCGCACACAGTGGAGGAAGGAGCCAAGGCAGAAACAGACAAAGAAGGAGGCGAAGGGAAGGAGAAAAGCGACCAAGAGGAGCAAGAGGGCTTCTCCCCGGCGCAGGGAAGGAAAGAGGATCTGGGGGGGCCAGGTGGAAGGAGGAGGAGACGGGGGCGAGGGTGGGACTGAGGGGGTCATGTACCCGCGGGATGGAACTTCAGCCGGGCCGGAGGAGACGGGAGCCAAGGCAGGAGTCTTGGGCCCGGGGCTCTCTCTCCTCCAGCAGGTGGGCTGCTGGCACCTCAATCTGAGCAGCTGGGTGAGTAACGCAGCACTGCTCCCCTGCTTCTTCACTGTCTGCTTTTTCTTACTACTCAAGTCTCTTAGCAATATTCTGACAGGTTGTTGTTGTTGTTGTTGTTGTTGTTGTGGTGCAGGTTGGTAGTAGGTTGGTAAAGGGAAGGGGGGGGGGGTTGGTATTTAGGTGGGAAGAATCGTGGTCATCAGATTATTAAATTATTAAAATATTCTGCCACATAGAAAACTTTTCTGTGTGTAGCATTTTGCTAATTGTACTATATATGCATGCTAATTGCTTAATCCACGAATTCTACAAGACTGATGCTCCACAGACTTCTGTAAATGTCACACACTTTAAAATTATTTACTTTCTAATACGCACTTTGATACTTAAATTGAGACCTGAATAATAAATGTTATAAACAGTGTATCTATATTAATTTAAAAAGTAGATTTTCACAAACACTATTCTCCCAAGAGAAATATTATTTACTTGACAAAACATTATTTGATCAAACTCATGTCTTAACCATGAAATGTAAAATAAGATTTCAATAACCTGACAGATTAACATATTCCTTTGTTAATGTTGCCATCCAATTCAAATTCCTAATTGCCTGGCTTTCAACTGAAATTCTGAGGGGCTGATTGCATTTCAAAAGGCAGAATTCAGTCTGGCTCTTAACACTGTGATACAATATCACCTCTTAGAGAAGCCCCTTTAACTCAGGTATGAGAGCTCAAGAGGCTGTTTACATTGAAAAGAAGAAGCTTTAACGCACGTGTGTCTAAGAGGCGATTTGTCTTCACAGAATACAACAGTTCTACCAAATACCACTTCATATTTAAGCTATTTGTGCGCAGTTTTATTTATCTGTGACATATCAGAACATGTCCTTTCTGCGATTCTATTTGATGTGCCGACTATCAAAGATGGGAAGCAAAAATAAATGGTGACGAACGACTTGAGTGCTTGTGAAGAGAGCAGGAGGAAGGGGAGCAAAGGCTCTGGCCCACATAATATTTTTGTTCAGTGCTCTGATCAAGCAGTCGGCGTGTCACTGCAGCAAAGTGAATAGATTAACTTTTAAATATACTGTGGTCTCGGGAGCCCCTTGCCCTCAGAGACGCATCTTCTCTGTAAGAGAAAACTGATCAACACCTTCATATCTGCTTTTTAAATCCGTTTGCACCCCCCTACAATCCCCAGGTTCTTCATATTGTGGAGATTTTTCCCCTCTAATGATTAACCAAGAAGTATTATTTCGGAAATGTAGCAGGTTTTTTTTTTTATCAGCGTGGTATGCTGGAGGATCGTGGCTCTGATAAGCCCTTAATTTGTCAGAGCATTTCATATTCCATTGCCGTTAATCTCTAAGTATTCCTTTTAGATTGTCTGCTTGAATCTGAGGATTGATTTGACTGAGTGCTACTAGGGCGAGTGTGTGTGTGTGTGTGTGTGTGTGTGTGTGTGTGTGTACATTGGTTAGTATGATATGGGGTTTGCTAGGATGAAGATCTTTCGCCTGGAGGGGGCACTCTACACCCCCCCAAAGGAAAACGGCAATCGTGTGTAAACAGATTTCTACAGGACGGCACTGAATGATACCAGATGATTCATTACGTTGGTGGCAGCACAGTTTGTACTTTTTTGTTTTGCTCAAATCAAATGGTGCGCACATCCTCGCACACACATCCAAATCACTCTTCTCTGACACTTTCCCCTAGCTCCTCAGTATTGCTGGTGTGTGTGTGTGTTTTCTGTGAGGTGTCACTCCATGTGCCTTGGACGTGGGCCACTTGCACGCTCTGGGAGAAGCTCAGGGCGCTCTGGCAGCTTTTTCTGCTTGCTTTGGAATTTGGAGGCCTGAGAGGACCCCAATCCATCACCGCACTGTCATCCCCACATCTCTCTCCTCTCTTCCTGGCCTCCCTTCCCTGCCCCGGCCTCACTACAGCTCATTAGCGCCCCGCAAGCTGTTGTGACAACTCATCATATCATGACATAAAGCAGAGAGACAGAGGCTCTAGCCCCCCTGCGCAAGCCACCCCCTGGGCCCGCAAGGTCGCCACCTTCACATTTAGGGCTCAAATTGGCCCTGCGAGGTGCCACCAGGCGGAAATGCAAGGCCAACAGCTTTTTCCTGTCCGGCCTGGACCTCTCTGTCGCCCTCCCTTTGTCTCACTCTGTCCTGCTTTCACTTTCTCACCCCATCTGCCTCCTCCTCTACCCCACTCTCCCTCCCCAGAGGTCGGACTTGAAGCAGCTCATTCATTTGTCCACTTCTAAAAGGTGCTTTTCACACGGTTGCAGAACAGCATTTTCTCACCAGCTAGTGTAGGAAAATATTTCACGTTTGAGATAGTATTCTTTGATCCCAGCACTAGTTACATGGTTAGAAGTTTTGAGACCAAAAAATTGCTGTGTTTGTTAGCCATCAATACCTAATAGGGATTGTAGAGAAGCACCAATGTGAATAGAGCGGGTGATCACGACGACATAAAACAACGAAATACAAATCTTCTTTTCCTTGGAGCATGTGAGCCTCGCAGCTGGAAATAGAAGAATAGAATGGAATAGAATAAATAGAGCCAAGGCAATATCAATAACATAACCAGAGGCGGCAACTACAGCTTCTGTTTGTGTCTGCTGTATTTAAGTGTGCTGCCTGCTCTTCACAGTGCTGGTCTTCCTCAGCAGCAGGCGCCGTATGTGTCCTGGACATGGAAAGAGTCAATGTGCTCATTGATGTTCTCACAAGAGTGTGCTCTTTCTTTCTGCAGGGTCTTTTGAATGCAAAATCTCTTTTTTGAGACTTGAATCTGGTCATCATGACTACAGAGCAGTGGATGCGTTTGTCTTTTGCTATATTTGTTTGTTGTAATGACGGAGGTAGTGGGAAGGATGCAAGTCAGCGGGGGTGTAGGGGCAGGAAATGTTCTTTCTTTTCCCCTGGCTTTTGTGGAGCAGGGAGAGTAAAGCCTCCCACGTTGCCTGCTTTTGTTTCGCGGCGCTCTATGGGCTCTGTGTGGCTGAAGCACCCAGCAGCCTGCCAGACGAGTCCTGGACTTGTATTGTCCTACAGTGGCCACAGGGCAGGTGCTGGGCCTCCCCTTCCTCGGGGACCACCGGGTGCTGCCTTAACGTCAGCGGGACACAAAGTGGATGCGACTGTGTGTGCGATGATCACATGGCATGTAGAGTGAGCAGGTGAGCTGAGTGAAGACTTCAGACCACAGGAAGTCACAAGAACTCTAAAGGAATGTGAAAAGATAGAAAGGGAGATGACAAATCATTAAACTGTCTGTGTTCCGTTGGAAATTCCAACCAGCGTACTTAATACCAAAACTTGAGTTAATGTTGCTATGTTCTTTTCTGGTCTTCACGTTCAGCCACTGTCTGTAGTGGACCGCTCCGACTGTGGAGGCAGCAGTCAGTCCACACCGTTGCTATTTGCCTCTCTCTGGGCTTTCCAGGAAAAAAGAGAAAGAAAAAAAGAGCACACTCTTAGACCACAAGTTGACTAGGATGTAAATCGTCTGGCCCCTAGCTCGCTCTCTCTCTCTCTCTTTTTCTCTCTCTCTCTCTATGTCCCATACACACCCACTCTAACACCCTCTGTCTAAATGTGGACTCAGTGGATGGGCATTTTGAACTGTCTTCTCAATGGCCGGGGCCCCTGGACAAAAGAACTCATTTAAATGGCCACTAAAGCTTTTCAGCACTGTGAGATGAAGAATTGACAACATTCTTTCACATCATTACTCGAGGGAGGAGCGGAGAGTCGTGAAGGAGAAGGTTAGGAGGTGAGAGATGGAGGGGGGGGGGGCAAGGAAAAAGAGGGAGCAAGAGAGAGAGGAAGACAGAGGCCATCTTCTAGCATTCAGCTGCCGACTCATCAGCTGTCATAACCCCCATCCTGATTGTTTTTCTACCCGTTTTTTTTTTCATCCCT
This sequence comes from Nannoperca australis, assembly GCA_036023655.1. Lineage (NCBI taxonomy): Eukaryota > Metazoa > Chordata > Actinopteri > Centrarchiformes > Percichthyidae > Nannoperca > Nannoperca australis. Next base: position 6,579 of record JAVQJD010075923.1, read on the forward strand.
CTGTTCTCGATGTACAGATCAGATCAGGAGCCCCTACGCAACGAGGAGTGCCGTGGTTTGTGTTTCTTTTTAACGAATCCCCTTCCACCTACCTCCCCCCCTCCAGCCCCCCAACACACACACAAACACATATATACACCCCCCCCCAACCCCTCGCTCTCCTTCTCTCCTCCATAGCCTTTTCAGCTCAGGGCTGTGAATGAGTCCCAGGAGTCTCTCTGCCTCCCTGGAGTTCTGCTGGGGTTCATTAATCTTTCATTGGGACCATGGCAATAGGGAATGCCCCTCCTCCCCCTCTCTCCACTCCCCCACCACTGCCACTACAGAAAAGAGGTATAGATGGCCAGGCTTATACGGACCATACAGATGGACAGCTTTAACTACGCAGTGGAAATTTAGTACGGGGCTCTGAGTTGACTGTTGATGTCTCAGACTCAATATTAAGTTCAGGCTCAAACAGCCCGGGCAGATGATTAGTTTGAAGTGTTACGTTCTGCTCACATTTGTCTCGCCCTGGGCCCACAGCTTTGCATTTGTATTGTCAATGAGCATGGGGCATACATAAGATGCTCTCTTATGTATGTATGCCCCCCTGCCAACATCTAGTCCCATTAATGTTTTTCAAGGTCTGCTGGAAATGTGCCACAGTGGAGCTTTTTTATTTTTTGCATGGGTTAAAGTCGCTAATGAGGGTGTGTGGCCTATGAGAGAGCAGATTGAACACACACACACACACACACACACACACACAAGCAGCTTGGTGTCTCACTCCTCTCCCCCTGAACATATCACCCATGTTATGATAAGCCTGATTAGTGCTGCTTCTTTGACTGCTGAGGGCAGGATAAGGATGTGTGGGTAAAGAGGCGAGAGCAGCCTCTTCCACCAGCCTAATCTACAGCAGAGCTCTAATCTGGTTATCTTGTGGCCGGGGACTGTGTGTATTAGTGTCTGACTCGGCCTGGCCTGATGAGAGGGGCTGAGCTCCGGTTAACACAGGGGCCCACGGCAGCACACCCCTAAAGCTCCACTGTAATCTTTGGGTAATTGAAAAAAGGGCCCTGCACCACTTAGGAGCACAAAGAGAAGATTACATAGCTAAAACTAATTTGGCAAAAATGCAGAAATGGATTTTCAGCCCCACCTCCTCTCTCCTAACCCTTTTATTACAATACACCCCTATCCTCTATGAACCGGGCCCCGGGGGAATAGATGAGGGAAGGGGAGCGAGGAAGAGGGGAGACCAGGAGGAAGCTTGGAAGCGGAGAGGAGGCGAGCAGAGCTCCGACTGGAGCTGCTAATGACTGTGGATTTACACGTGCTGCCTTGATTTCGTGGTTTACAGATGATCGATTACTTTACTGCAACCGTGGTTAAAAGTGCCTCATCACACATCAGACCCAAATGTGAACTGGCAACCCCCCAAGCCTCTTCGATTGTGTTACTGAATTCCAGGGTGACACCGCAGAAGTGTTTTTAATTACAAACCACACTATTTTCACTGTGGCTTGTGGTTTGGCGCATTGAAAGGGCCCAGAATCCGATAGCTCTTCTTTTGAGAGCCTTCAGACCAAGTGATTCTGTGGCAAGCGCCTGCAATGTCTAACCCCTAACCCAAATATTAACCCCCTGGTCTTTTTCTCTGTCCTCCTTTCTCTCTTCATTACTGTCTCTCTCTCTGTATCCTTCATCTTTATCTCAGTCTAATAAGGTTCCAGTGGTACAGCACCCTCACCATGTGCACCCTCTCACGCCTCTGATCACCTACAGCAATGAGCACTTCACACCGGGGAACCCCCCACCTCACCTACAGACAGACGTGGATCCCAAAACAGGTAAAATCCAAACAGTTATTCCACTGTATGCATGTAGGTTTGACTGGTGTTTGAGATTTGTATTCAACACTAGATTTCAGTTAGCAATATGCTACTTGAGTCCTACTAAAAACGCCCTTTATAAAACAGGACAGTGTGTTTTTAAGACAGGATGTAAGATCTGAACAGCCCAAATACATATTTTTCCCCAACAAAAAAATGTATTCAAAAATAGTTCTCCAAAGTTAAAAAAACAGATGCAGCTCTCTTTAGATAAGACACGTCACCTCTTGGAGACTGTTTCCACGGATGGGCGTATGATGAAATACAAATGTTAAATGTTTCTACTAATTGCTCATTTAATGACCTCAGGAACATCACTAGGACTGTTTACGGGATTGTGATAGTTACAGCAGGACAAAGTCAGTCATCTTAAGGGCTTCTTGTTGACTATCGCTGATCTCATCTGTTACTGATTGATTGAGGTATTGATATAAGCTCGTGAACATGGTTTGGCTTCGGTGGAAAGTGGCGTTGCATTGGAGGACAAGAATCTGGACAGTGGCTCATAAACCTCTCGTAAAACATGGAATTCAGCAAACAACCACGACTTCTCATGACTGCAGCTCCATTTGCCAAGACTCAAAGCAAGACAGCCAGAGTCTGTTTGGAATTATGTCAACTCAAAATGAAAGATGGGACCTGAGCACTTGGATTCATGCAGGTTTTTTGATGATCACCCCCATGTAGTTATGTCTTTACAGCCTGTTGATCATGCAGATTCAGAGGGTCTACGTTTAGCAATCAGATTGTGCCCACACATGCCTCTCCCTCCACCATTCAGTATACGTTTTTAGGCAATTTCATTCATTTCCGTGAGCATCTTGACCCAGCACTTCATTTTGTTAACTGTCATTCAGCCCATCCTTTTTAGGTTAATGCATTTTCAGTGCGGTGAATAATTTCATGCTCTCCCGTGGTCTCTGGTGGATTCAGCCAATGTTTTAGGTAATAATGTTCCCTTATTATGATGGTCCTTACAAGGGGGAAATAATGCGCCAGCTGCTGTTTAATGTAGTGCTTAATGGGGCTGCTTAATTGGGCTCAGTGTTTAATTAATTAATGAGCTATATTAGGTCTTCAGTGCTGGGTGGTGATGGGATAACGTTCATAAGGCTTTCCATTTTAATAGAACTTCCCTTGTTATAACGGTATTCCAAGTCACAAACTGCTGCACAGCACATCGTCCATCAGTAACAGAATCCCTCTCAAGAGTCACTTCCTGGATAACCTGGATCAGCTGCAGACTTTGGGTGTAACCACCAACACCGGCCAAGTTCTGATCCATAAAGACTGATCTGGCTCTGATTCGGCCATGCTGGCACTGGTCAAAATAACTGCAACAACAGCTGCACAGGCAAGCCAGCTGTGAGCCAGAATGAAAGTCCCCCAGTTCCTGGTCTGCCGAGCGCACACACCTCTTTGCTGTGCTTTTACACACGTCTAGTGTTCCCTGTTTCAAGTTTGTCATGACAAGAGAGAGTTATTTTTACACCCGGCTGTGTACGAGACCTTTTCAAGGCATTCATTCAGGGCAGCTTGTCGTTGCAGTTTCTTCGCCTGTCAGCTGCCACAGAAAGTAAAGGCAACACCGTGGACGCTGTGATTGCTTCGCGATGCCCTCAACGAGAGCTGTCCTCAAATTGGACATCTTTGTCACAGTTTTTTTCTGCGGGGGATAACAAACACAATTCGCTGCTGTCTTTGTTAAATCTGAGGATCAGTTGGACAAATGGAGACCAACGAGCCCGACACATACGCCACAATTTACGTTGTCATTAACTTTGTCAAAACCTATTGTAACACTGAACGTATATTTATTGAAGTAGCCATTAATCTGACACAAAACAATTTTTCTAATATTGGTTTATTCATGTATAATGGCAGGTAAAATCCATATCCATTCAGCCAGTATGCCAGTGTAAATCAGCCTGACTCAACCTGTAGCCTTGTGTTAACAGCTCTCTGATCACAGAGAAGGCTTTAATTATATTGTTGTGTTCTGTTAACTTCCAAACCTCAGTCATTTTATATCATTAGTCTCCTGAATCAGTAGACAAATGTGACAAGAGTTGTGTTGGTGTTTTCTCCTCACCTCTCTCCCCTCTGCCTCTTCTAACACATTGTGCCGCCACCGCCGCCTCAAAGGCCTTTGATCAGGAAGTGTGATTTAGCACTGTGTACATGCAAGCAACAAACCCTCCTTCCTCCTCCTCTTCCTCCCATCTGTACTCCTGTGATGTCTGCCCTATTCAGATGTGAAACTCTCAACAAAGAATGAATTCAGCACTGACAAAGATCTGGTTCTCTCTCTGTCATCATCTTCTCTGTCCACCTCCTCTCTGCTCCCATCATCCTTTTTCTCCCACAGGAATTCCAAGGCCTCCTCATCCTCCAGATATATCTCCTTATTACCCACTGTCACCTGGCACTGTCGGCCAGATCCCCCATCCGCTAGGATGGTTAGTACCACAGTAAGCAAATCCTTTTTTATTACTCTTTCTACTGTTTTCTGTTATAAGTTGTGTGAAAAGGCTAGCAACACTCGCATATTGTAGTGATTAATAAGCATAAACTGAAAATAGGAAATAATAAAAGCAGATTATCTTAAACGTGTGTACACTGTACAGCAGGAGGTTGATCTTTATGTACACAAAGCCAATTATGGAAGCTGTCTCTGTCTCCTCTTGGTCCACAGAGTGGGTCCTCTGTGTGTTTGAGTCCTCTAAAACTTAAACTTGATCCATTAACTTTCTAACACACTCACTCCTGGACCACAGCAGCCCATTGCAGCTTCCTCAGGCCCTCGCCAACCTCATCTTGCTACTTTGTGGCAAATACTATTTTGCATGTCTCTGTTTGGTCCAATTAGAGTAATGAACCGTGATTGCCCGTATTTTACCCACAATTCCACACGGGGGCTCTCCCCTGGTAACTCTTGTCAACACTTGTTAATATGACAAAAGGCTACAAATTAAGCTCTGTTAATTTAATGTTTTCTCACCGCGATCTAAATACCGAGAGAGGCCCCGAGCGCAGCCATGGTGCCCTTTGATTTGCTGCACTTTATTTTGGTATAAATTTACATTCATTATTGTTTGTCTTTGAATGTGTAGACCTCAATTAGCGTGATGGCTCCATTAAAGAGACCCGCGCTTCGTCTTTAATTATCACAACAAAACACCTAGTTCCAGCTTGGGGAGGAACAGGGCCCCACTCTGTCGACACAGAGCGAAGGGTTATGAAATTTAATTAGCCATTGCTATCAAGATTTGTGGCATTCAAATTGTTCAGAGTTTTCCTCCCTTTGATCTGCGCTCTGCAATCCCCTAGATTTTTGTCCTGATCAAATGAGAATAAAGAGGCCCACGTTGGGGAGAGGCGAGAGACAGAGGGCTTTACCTTCTCTTCCATCAACTCTGTTCCTTTACCTTTTCCTCTTTCTTCTTTTCTTCCCCCTTCCCAGGCAAGGTCAACCTGTTTATCCAATCACAACAGGGGGTTTCAGACACCCCTACCCAACTGCGCTCACTGTCAACGCATCCATGTCAAGGTGAGTTGAGCCCTAGGAGCACGCACGCACACACACACACACACACACACACACACACACACACACACACACACCACCACACACACCCACTTTTTCTCACTTACTCATACATTCAGTTGTGTTTGTGTTGGCTGTGAGGGCAATGCACAAGCAACACACGTGCACACTCACATGCAGATGCAGTGAGCAGCAACTTCTCCCTGAAGGAGAGCTCACACACTCCCCATATCTCTGTGTTCAAAAGGCCAATTCTCCAGCGTGGTGCTCCAGCTAGCATGCTCAAATATTAATTATATTTATCATTTTCTAATGAGGCCCCTGAAGAACATTTACCCCCACTGCATGTCAGGCAGATCTGAAATGAGCTGGGGCATGTCCTTGCTGTGAGTTTGAGCAGCCAGGCAGATAAACAAACACAGCAACACTTTGAAGGGGACTAGATGATATAAGCCGGGGCCTGACACTTGGCTAGTGCTTTGGTCCTGCCCATTAGGGTCCAGCTCAAGTGCTGCTGTGGACATTAGTGCACCCATGGGGGTATGTGTATTTGTTGCCATCTTGTATGCATTTGTGTGTGTTTGTCAGTCGGTGTTAAACTACTTACTGTTCCCTTGAGGGACGCATGTCCTCTATATTGGAGGGAAGCGAAAATAATTAATTTTGGATGACTAAAAGCCCATGATTTGTGGGTCTGCAGGAGCCAAAAAAGCAACAACACAAAAAACAAACATCCTCCTCCTCCCTCCTCCTCCTCCCTTTCCCTCTACACGCCCTTGCAGCAGGGGACTTTGGAATGGGCTGGTTTAGAGTCTAGGGAAGAGGCCAAGCTTTAGTTTAATTACAGCCTGATTGGAAAAGCAGCTCCTGAGGGCGGTGTGTTTAGACCTCTGTGACACTGATGGATCATGTAGATGCAAGAAAGGAGGAGTCACAAGGGGAATTACATTATTTTTACGCGTAGACCATTCAGTTCATTTCAGTTCCTGCAGCTGTTTCTTTACTGTCCTTTTAGTGATTCAAATATAAATACCTTCTTGTTTCATTAAACGTTGTTTGGATTAGAGTCAGATTTGCCCAGCCCTTCCCGAGCAAGTCTCAGGCCCAAAGGGTCAGATGGTGGATCTGTCCAGACATCGGCATCTGGCAGCAGTACCCAGCCAACCTGGGCTTTAAGTGACTGCTAATTTGGTCCCTTAATGACAGCCTCTACATTGTGATCATCTTATTTCCAGGGCAGTTAATTGAATATACTGGCTGGGGTGTGGGGGGGACTGGCCATGGGGAAGAGCTAATGCCCTGTGATGAGGCCCCTAATTGAATTAGTATAACTGAATAGATGGAGGGCCCTGGGAGCTCTCTGGAGAATGGGAGGGTTTAACACATTTCCCCCCCAAAAAAAAAACCAACTCCCTCCTCACACAATTCTGACTTTGACAGGGCAGAGGGGGAAAAAAAGATTGCTGACAAAATCTAGTAAAAATCTGTCTAATTGTGTCAGCAAAATGGCAGGATCCTTTCATACATAGCCTTCAGCCAGTTGGTTTTGTTCAAAGAATGGACCAGTCTGTTGTGATAGCGCAAACGATTTGCAGGGAGCGAGCTGAGTGGAGCAAATCGGAGAGAAAAGACATCCCGGCCTTGTACTCTTGTCGGGAGCCAGTTCTTTGCAGGAGCGTGCTGCTTCAGGATCAGTCCCCTGTGAGGTAGCCCGAACTGAATTAGGATGCAGGGAATGAATCTGGTACCTTGTAGTCCTGCAATGAGCACCTTTACACCTAGGTCCTGTTAAAAAATGCATTCTTTTAGGACGGGAAGAAAAAGAGCCAAGGAGAGTCGACTCAGTGGAGCAAATGAAAGACATTATTTTGGTAATGGGGTTGGAGCCAGTGCAGGTCCCCTATATTGTGCGTGTGCGTGTAAATGTATGTGTGACAGGTGGGAGGGTGTAAAGGCCCCTTTGCCCCTTATGCTTAAGCCTGCCCTTTGATATGTTACCCCATCATCCCACTCCCTCTCTTTTCCTTGGGAACGGGTGAAGCGCACCAGCCGGATCATTATACATTAAACAGGCATGGGGGCTACTGCTTCGCATTGGCAATTAAATGGCACTGGCTGACACTGGGCTTGCTGCGCCAGTGACCCCCCCCCACCGCTCACCCCAACACCGCCAGCCATTCTTACCTTTCAGATTGAGACGTAGGAGCCCCGGGCTTGGGGTGGGTGGATGGGTGGGGGTCTCCGCTGTGTCTCCCTCTCTGCGTTGGTTAAATTGGTCCAAGGCGCTGCTTGCTGCTGATGAGCCCGGATGATGATGATGATGCCCCCACGCTTCAAAGGGATGGCCGTCATGTTTAAACCATAACCTGGGCCATGCAGTGGCAGCAGGAGGAGGGTGGGGTGGGGGGGGGGGGGCAGAGGGAGAGAGGAAGCGAAGGCGCGGGGAGGTGGTGA
>JAVQJD010075926.1:0-36814 GCA_036023655.1 Nannoperca australis
CTTGCACAATTGGTGGCTGACTAAATACTTTTTTGCCCCACTGTACCTGTATCTATTGTACATGTTCTTATGTCTATATTCTGGTTTAAATCTTGTATATAGCTGGATTTGTAAAAGGTAAGCAGCATACATTTGCAGACAAGATTTATGAAGTATACAAATGTTTCATTTTGTCAAACCAATAAATCAAATCTTCAAATAGCCCACCATCTATTACATAAAAAGGTGACACTTCCACATCCTCCAAAATGTACATTTCTTTATTGAGCACTGTGTTATATAGATCACATTTCATTTTAAATACTACACCAGGGGACAAGCATGCATCGACCAAAGAAGAGGATTAACAGCTTTGACCAGGAACCATTTATTTCTTCATCCAATCCTCTCTTTCTTTCTTCTCCCGGATCACCTCATCCAGATACGGTGTCAGGTAATGGGCATCCTATATGGAAGGGGTAAGAAGAAAAATATGAGGTTATCAAATCATATCAGGTATATCATTATCACAACTCAAATCATTTTAGATTTTGGTGATTTTAGGTAGGTAGAGGTAGACATTATGTTAAAATATCTTCCAAAACCTAGATTTTATTATTCGTTTTATGACTTGAAGTTATTTACCTTCTGATATAAATGTCATACTTTACACTGAGAACTCACTTTATTCCATCTGCCTGGATAATCAAATAGGTTAATCAGTTAAAAGTAAGCATGCAATGTGAAATGATTACAAGAAAATGCTTCTGCAACTATCTAAAGGTACTATCAAAACCTATATACAGGTAGGTGGGGAAACATTGCAGTATATTACACCTTTATGCTAAAGAGCACCATGACCCTGAACAAATACTATATTTAAATTTGTTTAATGTACCTCTTCAAATTTCGTCCACTGGTCTTTAGGGAGGATCTGCTGCTTCATGGAGAGATCCAGGGCTCTCTTGACCCTGAACATCCTGTCATTGTACTGACCCTCTGGAAGCCTCCTCAGGGCCTCTGCCACGTCTGAATCCTCATAGATTGTGTCATCACGCATTAAACCTGAAACGGAAAACATACAATGCTGAAGATGCTAAATCTTAAGTCAATAATACAGTAGTTTTCTCCCTACATTCATGTTTTCATACAGTGATTTGAAAAACGAGTGGGGTTTAAAACTCAGGATATTTTTACCAACATATTATTCTATGGGCTTACCAAGCTTGTTGAAGCCACACAGGCTGAAGTACCATTTGCGGACCCCAAGCATGAGCCTGCCTGTTGCTACTGTGAACATGATAAGAAAAGACACGGATAGTTACAGTCAGGCAGCACAAACTTGATTTTAGGGAAGGGCAAAATAAGTACCCATCAGATGTGCAGGAGTTCCAGTTTTACAGTATCACTACTACAAATGTATTATTTCCTGTCCATTAACCTTTTAGATTACCTACGTTTTTAATTTCCACATTAGACTCAGTACGCTAAATAAAGAAACTCACCTGTGACTATCACGTTATTAACTATGTTCAACCCATATTATCTGATAAATACAATAGTCCTTGGATGACAAACAGATAACTTGCCGTTCTGTGATCATTTAACATCTAAGTGTATTTGAATGACAGATGAAACAACACAACATTAGCTTTAATGCTTAGGAGCTGACATTAGACGACTTCCAAGTAACTTCTAGATGTTACAGCATAACACCAAATAGCCGGACGCAATAACAACTGTTTGGTACCACATTAAGATATTTTACCACTAAAGGGACAGCAGAGCTTGTGTCTAGTTGTAACATGTATATAATGTACTGTGATTGGTGTCCAGCGCTAAGCTAACGTTAGCTTAGCAAGCTTTAGCATCAGTTAGCACGGGACACTAGAGGACACACAAGTCAACTGAGTTAAAGGCATATTCAACCGGACAAAATGAACATAACAAATGCTGTGTGCTGAAATATGACATGCGTTGTGGTATAGCAGTATAAAACGATCGTTAGCAATTTTATTTAAGACTGTAAATGTCATAAAGGAGCAAGATTCATTTACCTGGTGCCCTCGACGCCATTTTTACCACTAAGAACGGTCGCGGTGCGTTATGGGTAAGGGGCATTCAGGTTAATGGGAAATTGCGCAACTTTACATTACGTGTTTACAGCCGATTTGGAAATGTCGGGAATAATACACATCTGTAAAACACAGTAACGTTTTTAAAAACTCTGATGGGTCAGTTCATCCGTAAACTAAATCAACATACATCATTAGTTTGATGTTATAGAACTAGTTATCTGTGTGATTTGATCAAGACTGTGATTTAATTTGAAGGTAGAGCAATCCCAGTGGAAGCCCACCAAAAAGTGCAATGGTGGCATAAGTATACAGATCCTAAAGTAAAAGTAGCAGTACCATAGTTTAAAAAAACCCAGTTCTGCATTAAAAATCTTTCTTAAGCAGATGATATTTGCAGCAAAATGTACCTAAAGTATTAGTGGTCATTATGCATTGGACTGGCCCTTAAAAGTGTTACATTATATATGTTATAACTTGATTAGTATTAGTGATGCATTCACATGTAAGCAGTATTTTAAATGCTTTTCATCAACTATATAGGGATAGTTAAGATCTACAGCCTAACAATGCATCACACTGTATAAGCCGGTTTTATGTTTTGCAAGTAATATCTACATTTGCTGCCAGGCAAATGTACTGGAGTAAAAAGTACAATATTTCACCTTGAAATGTAGTAGAGCAAAAGTATTAAGTAACATATGGAATGGGAAACCTCCAGTAAATAAAAACTAGTACTTTGAATTTGTAATTAAGTACAATATTTGAGTAAGTGTAGTTACATTACACCACTGACCAAGCGAGACCTGATTCTTTTCACAATGAAAATAAAATCCCTCTCTATTACAGGCAGTTTCAATACATAATCGATGATCATATTAAACAGCCACTCCACTGAAGCAAATATTTTACAGGCACTGGACTGACCATAAATACACAGTTACATATAGGTAAATAAGAGTAGTATTGCAGGCAGATGAGCTTATATACATTGTGTACATTTATTAAACATCACATTTACAAAGCAAACTCCGTCTTTCAAACTCAGTTGATGGTTTACATGTTTAAAGACTTCTATCACTGTATATATCGTTATTTATTCTGTGTGTTTGACCACCTGTTTTCTCAAGTCCTTTTTAATGTCCCCTCATGAAAAATCAAAGTGTCTTTTGGAACAAATAAAAATCTTCCAATGTGGCCAAAGCCAACTCAGTGCAAAAAGTCTCATCGGGCAAACACAGCAGGCGGTCCAGGGAGATGTAATTTGGCAGGGTTGGGTCATACTGAGCCTTTCCGAGATACTCGAGGAACAGGTGACGCTCCCTGATACGCAAGTACTTGGTATTGAAGACCTATGAGAGGATAAATCAGATGTTCTAATTCTGTTATAGGTATAATTCTGAACATGCACAAAATACAAAGAGAAGTAGTTCACTCTAAAGTGGTAAAGTAAAAAAAGAAAAAGCCAAAAGCATCAACAACCATCAGCAGTCAATCTTAAATCTACCTGTGGAAACTTGGTGATCAGTTGGTGGGGCACCTTCATGGTATTATGAAGGAAGTCAAATATTTGGGTCAGCTTCTGTTTATTGGCAGTCAGAACTTTTGGGACGGCTATAATCATGTGTTGGATCTCATTTTTCTTAAAGCCGAGCTCTATTTCACACACCTGTGGAAGACATTTACAAAACATATGGAAACACAGCACCCCAAGGTTACTCAAACAATATTTTCTAATGATGTCTTTTGTCATTCAGTACCTTCAAGTTTTCTTTAACCGGCTCCAGACTGCCACACAGTAATCTGGGTAGACGAGCTATAATGTTCCGCGTCTGCAGAGAGAGAAACAAAACTAGCTATTATTTATTTTTCTACCAACAAAGTCACAATGTTTTTGTGAACACACACATCACCATGAATACTTGCTAAGATACAAACATGGCTCGGCTTCTGAGACCTCCTACAAAAGTTAAAGACGCTTACATTAGAAGCACTGAGGTCGAGTTGCTGCTGATAGAAGCCCAGTCGGTTGTCCAGCCTCTTCACACTGAAGTTAAGCAGATACGGAGCTCTGGACACCATTGATGCAACAGTCTCAGAACTGAACTTCTTTGACTTGAGATAGTTCACCCTTTGCAAACAACAAAAGAAGAGAACATTATTAAGACAGTCTCGTAGCAGGTGCACCTGCAGAAAAGGAAAATGACCTGACCTGTCCCTACTACAGTATAGCATACCGTTACATAGTTCAGTGTTTAGTGATAAAGAAATTTGGTAAATATAGAGGCATCTAGTGTTTCCGTTGCTGTGATCCTTTACGTCACCTGGCCTCTAGGTTTTCCAAACTCTCCGTGAGAATGAACGGGTTGTGTGTGACGATATAGCCTAAGCGAGAGTCCTCCACGCCAATCTCTTTCAGAAACAGCAGCCTTGGGGCCACATCTGTGTTGAAGTTGAGCCTCAGCAGCATGGTGCCCACGTTGGGCCTTTGTTCAAGCTTCCACAGGTTTACACCTGCAATGAGAGGATGAATGATCACAACCGTGTACCCACCAAAATAAAGAGATTTGGGTTCACCCTTTCAATCATCATCATAATAAATCTGAATATGCTTCCAACCTACAAGTCGTTGTGATTTACATTGATCTCAACAATATTTTTCTAGTCTGCAGTTTAACTACCTAGCTGTATAAGTTTGCTGAGTGTCTCCGACTGGTCAACGTAGTCTCTAAGAGAGGTGGAAGCAGGAGGTATTGCAGAAGGAACAGATATACTGACAGCTTCTTCATCACTGATCTCCTCTAATGCTGAAAATTCAGCAGCATCCAGATCTGTTAAATGGACAAAATATAAACAGAACAAGTTATTTAACACCCTCTCAAAATAAAAATATAATTTTAATATACCATTAAAATGTTTTTATCGTCACCAACAGCAAACAAATATGTACCTAATGGCATTTGGCTTTCTGTCAATGGCAGAGCATCTCTGATTGGCAGCAGGGGGGTCTTGTATGCTACAGCATTAGCTTTTGACAAATCTTCAATATCCTTGTCTTCCTTTGCCTCAGCTGCCAGATGTTTGGCAGTTAAGTCACTGTAACAGAACGTCTGTTGTATCCACCTCTGTCTTGCCTGAGTTGTTAAGTGACTCCCCCTGTTGACTGAGGATCCATTTAGCATTGTGGTAGGAACTCTTGTAACTGTAGTGCAATGGCGAACTTGAGTGGAGTACTGCCAGGTACTAGCCACTGGCTTGGAGCAAAGAAGACGTCTGCATTGTAGGCACAACTGCATACACGATGAAGCCATGGTGATTCTGCAGGGGGAAAAAATGTATCAAGGTTGGAGGGGCATGCCATTTAATATTAGAATTAATAATTACTATTATTATCATCATCTCCAAAAAAAAAGGTGGTGTCTTATACCTTCAGCAGCATTTTTTTAGAGCTTGATACCATCAAAACAAGGGTTTGTGCTTATCATGCACAATCTGGATTCTATTGAGAATACTTCATGAAAACGTACAAAATACATGCAATTATATGTAGTAATTCTCGATATACAGTACTTGCACACAGTGCCAACAACACGTTTTAGGTGGTTCCTAATACAGAAACAAAAATGAGCAAACTTAAACATTATATACAGGCAAGAGCTGGACAACAAACTATCCATATATAGATCCGACATACTGCTTACATAAATGCAAAGTATGCGAGAATAAATTATTGTATGGATAACAAGTTACTTTACATACAAATGTGGAGAGTGGTTTTACGCGCATATACTAAAGTAAAGAATACGTTCTGCTTGGACTTACTTAGAATAAATTACATTTCATTTGTTATGTATTAATGCTTAGTATAAAGTACGATATTGCGAGTTAAATTGCTGCCCTACAAGAAGCTAACAGTTAGCTTGAGCCAGACGCATTAGACGCTAGCAAGCTATTAGAATAATACGTCTTTTAAGCCTGGGGGAAACACAGCTACAGCCATTACATAGTGTTAGACTGTGAGTTTTTACTCACAATTACGAAACAAAACGTTTCAACCTCAACTCAGCCCCATCACTTACCAAGGAGCAGCACTGTCAACCGGTTTCACGTGTTTTTAACGGAAGTACCTTAAAGAAGTGTCACAATGTGGGATGTGCCACAACGACAATTATGTGGGTGTTGCTAAATGCAAATAACATGCTCATGAGGATAGAAAACTAAAACAGAAAACTTTAATTTAATGAGAGGATTTAAGTTACTGTTTTGATTAAATGATTGTGTTGTCAATTTATACTGCGTGTTTTGGTCAATAGTAGTACGAGTATTTCCACCTAGAAACACCCCCGTTAGCTCTTTGGTTCAGCTCGTTTTCAGGGTTTGTTCCTCGGGAGCGCTCTGTGCAGCATCTTGTCTTTCTGCTTTTACAACTAATAGTTTAAGCCGTTAAAACTTGAATTGGTAAAACGAAGAAAGTGGCCCACATCCGCAACATGGTAGCCACCGTGGCTCTCCGACCACCGCGGAAGGATGATGTCAACCATAAGTTACATTTCCGAATGATTAACGATCAACAAGTGGATGACATCTGCATTGACTTCTTCTATAAGCCGCACACCATCACACTCCTGACAGTGACTGTGCTCAGCATCATGTACTTTGCGTTTACCAGGTAAACTGCAGCGTGAAACCTTTCCTGCGAAGTGTTGTTTAATATGCCTTTTTAGCTATGGGTACGAAACCATTCCTGCTCCGCTTTAATCTGCCTGTAACTGACTGTCTTGAACCATAAGCTTTCCTTTGTTAACACGTGATACTGTATTGTTACAGGGATGATGAGAACCCTGACAACAACCTCCGAGTTGGTCTATTTGTGGTCGTCTCCTTCTTCTTGGTCATCAGTGTCCTGGCCTTTCCAAACGGTAAGCTATGTAACTATACTTATATCGATTCTATAATTAATTGGCATGTGATTACACGTAAGCCCCAGCCCATGCTATTTCCTTGTCTTGTCCAGTGTAGTTTTGAAACAATTAGTCAACTGACATGAATCAGCAACTATTTAGATAATTAGTTAATAGTTTGAGTCATTCGTCAGGCACACATATAAAAAAATGTTATGCTTTAAAAAAAAATCTTATGTGATAGTAAATTGAATACTTTAGGGGTTTGGACGTTTGGTTGATCCAATTAAGCAACGTGGTGATGCTTTCTTCAACAGGACCCTTTACCAGGCCTCACCCTGCAATATGGAGAATGGTGTTTGGTGAGTGTTCATCCACTTTGCATTATTCACATGAACCACGTGTTCCTGCTTGGATCCAGTTTTCATTTTTCTCTATCCTCACTCACTTTCTCCTGTCCTCGGTAGGTCTCAGCGTTATGTACTTCCTGTTTCTTGTCTTCCTCATCTTCCTCAACTGGGACCAAGTAAAGATACTGATGTACTGGCTGGACCCAAATCTGCGCTATGCCACACGGGAAGCTGATGTCATGGTAAGAGCATCATGGTCATCTGAACCACCAGAGCAAGCTCACACCACTTCTAATGCTATATGTTGGAAGATATCAGAATGGATGGAAGGATTGAGGCTTTTCTTAAGACAAATGTATGGATGTGAAGATGATCGCACATGAATCACTGATCCCAAGCTCCATTCTGAGAGTCTACATCTATATCATACAGAAAGATTTAGGTTACAAACAACACTAATAATAATAGAAGATGATTCCTAAGGTTTTTTGGGGGAGTTTCTCCTTTTCTGAGACTGGTGTGTGTGTTGCAAACCCTCTGAGACAAACTGGTGACTTTGTGCTATATGAATAAAATTGACTTGACTTGAATGGACTTGACCCCTGGTGCCATGACTCCAATTTTAGTCTAACCTAAGAATCTAAAATGTTTTCACATTGAGGACGTCTCTAAATATATAAAAATAGTTTTTAGCTCGAATAAAAAGTTCCAACGAGGCTACCATTGTTTGTACATGAGCTTTAAATGCATTGTTTTGACTAAATTCACTGAAATATGACTACATGAGAGTGTCTATCAATAGATAGCAGCAATAGATAGAACATGATTATTATGAGAAGAAGAAGAATGATTTTCTGATATCATTTCAGTTTTTGGAACATAGTAAATAAATATGAGAACACTTCCATCTCTTCATTTCCAGCTATAAGATGTTTTCTTTTTTTGGTTGCCATTGGGTTTCTTATAATTCAGTCACCTTTCCCCTGGCAGGAATATGCCGTAAACTGTACAGTGATAACATGGGAGCGGCTCCTGAGCCACTTCGACATCTTTGCATTCGGCCACTTGGCAGGCTGGGCCATGAAGGCTCTGCTCATCCGCAGCTATGGCTTCTGTTGGACCATCAGCATCACCTGGGAACTCACTGAGGTAGCGTGTATGTGTTCAAGATGGGCTCAGGCGTGATCTGGCCATGCAAAAAAAAAAATCTGTTACGTTAATCGCAGCTGTCCAAGGAGGTAAACAGAAATTCAGTCACTACTTGTAATTTGTAGTGATCCAGTTTCAGCTCGGTCTGTGCGAGCAACAAGGATTGTTTGTTTAGGAGAAACTCCTCGTAACAAAGCCGTAGTCTGAGCAGGAGTTGCTGCACACAGCAAGTGCTGTTGCTTTGACTGCTGGCAATTGTTCACTGGACAGATTAGATTATGGCACGTAGCCTAATACCAGATTTACTCATCACAGAATCGACTGCGTCACGGATCCTGAGGCCAACAAAGGTGCTAGAATCATTGCACACACTAAAGAAATGTAGTCCTTGGATTGAAAAAGCTTCTTTTTTTATCTCTTTCACAACCTAAATTAATTTTATTGCACTTTTTTACACAGCTGTTCTTTATGCACCTGCTGCCAAACTTTGCGGAGTGCTGGTGGGATCAGGTGATACTGGACATACTGTTGTGTAATGGAGGAGGCATCTGGCTGGGTATGACTGCATGCCGGTTTTTGGAGATGAGGGCCTACAGCTGGGCCAGCATCAAGTCAGTAGAGCTTATGTTCTGTTCATTTAATCTTTTTTTCTTCTCTTTGCTTTTTATCTTTGTATATTCACAGAATCCACGGGTCTTTTAAAAAACCCAAAAGCCTAAACAATGTAAAAGTAAAAGGTATAATTGGTAGTTTGAGGTCTTTTGTATGTTTTCTTTTGATACAGCGATAAAAACAGGTTGTACTGGCAGATTCGTATAAGAACCACTTAGTTGATTGTTAGTACGTAACAGAGTTAATTTATAATACTAGAATTCTGTAAACTACTATGTTATTGTCATATGCAAGATTGCATGTGTGTATGTATCTTAGTATCCTCAAAAGCACACACTCTCTGTTCAGGGAAATTCACACCACCACGGGGAAGATAAAGCGAGCCGTGCTCCAGTTCACTCCGGCCAGCTGGACTTATGTGCGCTGGTTTGACCCAAAGTCCTCCTTCCAAAGGCTAGCAGGCATCTATCTCTTTATGATCCTATGGCAGGTACTTTAATCTTTGACTCAGAAATATTTGTAAGATTGTCCTCGGTATTCTGTTTTAAAAAAGCCTTTAAAATCTTGTCCGTCTTACATCCTTTATCTTGACAGCTGACAGAGCTGAACACGTTCTTCCTCAAGCACATCTTCGTCTTCCAGGCGTCTCACCCTCTCAGCTGGTGTCGTATCCTCCTCGTTGGAGTCATCACTGCACCCACTGTACGGTATGCCCTACCTTCAAAATGACATCTTTACGCTACGCCTGTGAGCACTATTAAGTGAGGTATACTAGATTTAAATGCTACCTAAAACTAATGCTACCTTTCATGTAGCATTCAATCCTGGCATTACAAATAGTTTTGGTGGAAAAAGTGGTTTGCTGTTTAAGATGCTTTGACGTTTAAGTTCGTGTGGAAACTTACTTTGTAAGTACAAATTTCTTTTTTTTTTTTCAATTTCTTCCAGACAATATTATGCATACCTGACAGACACACAGTGTAAACGAGTTGGCACACAATGCTGGGTGTTTGGGTAAGTATCTTCTGTCCTTTCAGTTCATGTTTGAATCAGTAATTTATCTTCTGGCCAAATTGGGTAAATTTTGCTTGTGTCTGTCTGTCAGTTAAATAGCAACATTAACAGCAGTAGTCTGAAAATCAAAACTGACACTGAACTTTGTCCAGAGTTTTGGAACTTTTCTTTGATCTTGTTGGCATATATCACAATGAAGGGGCTGTGGCCAAGCTGATTGGCTATCCCTATTTTTAGTCAAACAAATCATAAAGGCAACTTAGGGACTGGGCAATGAATCAACAATGTCACGTGTTACGGATCTCTTCCTGTTTATGGTTGAAATGTGTTGGCAAGCGGGGCGAGGGATTTGTTGTAGATTCAAATATGACAACCAATCAAAGTTCTCGCACACTTGCAACTTAAGAGTGAATGGATACTTTCCAGAAGTGACAACAACTCAGTCAGACTGATTGCAGTCCACACTAAAACCACTGTTGTGTTGGCCACAACCTGAATGTTTTCCAGGACCTAGAAGCTGTTTTAGTGTAGCTGACAGATGAATGGGCAAAGTTTTAACAAGGACGTCAGAGCACAAAAAAAATGTAAACTGAAATTTTTCCTTATTGAAATTCAGCTTCATAAAAGTGTGAATGAAATTTATAACGCAATTCAGTTATTGACCTCATCTCAGACATAGAGTTGCTAATGCCCTCAGTCTGATCTAGTTTCCATAGCAACGAGACGGGCTCTCTCCGTCTGCATGGATTTCTTAACATTTAGGTCGCTCTCTTTATCAAGGCTTACCCCTGCAGTGTAACCTTTAAAATTGAAAAAGAGTTTCCCACACAACTACTGTGAGTGAATATTGATTTGGTTTGAATGGCTGGGGTTACAATAAGATAGAGAGCATGCATTTGGACTACAGAGAAGCTCCATTGCAATGAAATGGCATTGCCAAGAGAGGGGGCTATTGTTAAATACAAAAACCTGTGTGTAGAATTGCCAGAGCAACACCACCATTTATCTAACGCTCTTGTATTCCCCTTCAGGGCCATTGCTTTCCTCGAGGCTCTTGCTTGTGTGAAATTTGGGCACGACTTGTTTTCCAAGACACAAATTCGCTATGTACTCCTGTGGCTGCTCTGTCTGGTAAGAAAAGATGATACAACAGTATATGCTTAGTGACCTGAAAAATAAAGATGTCTGCTCAATGTTGCATTGTGACAGTCACCACGAAGTGTGTCCGGAACCTGTAGCGTGGTGGTTTAAAGCTGAGTGACTATGCAGACACGAGTGCTTTACAAGGGTTAACATGCAACATGAGCATGTCGCGGAGCACCTTCAAACTGTCTAAAAACACTACAGCCTTTGCAATGTTCAAGCTTGTCACACAGGAGCATTGTGCTTCAAGTCCATTCTTGTTTACATGCAATGCAAGTGTGGACACACTCTTGCTATTGCATGCAACTGTCGTGTACATTGCAATACATATGCAGCATTGTGTTTTTTCTGTTTTCTTTCATTCCTCCTCATGTCCTTGGGGAAAAAACAAATTGTGTTTAACCAGAGTTTTTTGTCTCCTCTTTAACATTTTTAGGCACTCATCACACTTCTATGTTTATATGGGATGGTGTGGTATGAGCAAAAGAAAATGAAGGTGAGATGAGATGTTGCTGTAGTTCTTGACTGAATACTTCCATTATATTTTAAGTATTCATTCACAAAGCCATGTTAAAGACTTTCACACAAAAGACATTTTGAGTTAGCAATGTAGGAACAGCCCAGGTGGTACTAATATACAAGTATTATACAAGTGTCCCAGGACGTCATGACAGTGTGACCTAGAGCCAGCATGCACAATACCAGGACCTTGAAACTGAAGATGCTAAATTTAATAATCTGAAAAGATTCAGATTGTATTATTTGCACCTGTGTGCTTTTCCCACTAAGACATGTCAAAATGTCTTCTGTGAAAAAACAGAAAGGGTCACTGAATGCCACTCACTCTGAGCTTCCTTCTGTTTACAGAGCACTGTGCAAAGTGAGGACTGTGACAACAGCAGTGTTGTCGACTCACGTGGTTTTGTTCCAGATGGCGTCGCAGGTCAGACTCATAACAGGCAGACTGCTGACAACTCCTCCGTAACCTCGATTCTAAATGTTTACCATGGTTGTGTGTTTTTCCTCCATAGCTCAGAGGGAGTCCTTGAGAAATGTACAACCTACAAAACGGAGGAGAGCTTCTGGGAGGAACAGATTTGCGAATGGCCATGGGGGAAAGAGACAGTAAACAACAGTGACACTGCATATTCACATCCTCTGTAAAAGACACAGTCTAGAAATGGGAATACAGTATGCGATTAATATTACTGAATAATTGTTGTTAAAGGGTAGAAACCAGACTCCAAAACAAAGCCGCAACAACAAGCCTTGATAGACTATTTGAACTTATCGAGTTGGTAATGGCTGGGGGAGTCAGAGGAAAAACACAACAATGAGCTGAAAACAGATTGTTGTTTCCAGATTCAGGTGTGACTCCCGTGTAGAATCGGCAGAAGCAGATCTTTAATACTGTATGAGATAGACAAAATTTGTTTTCTAATTAATGTCAAAAATATTTTTAAATAGATCTAAATAACCAAGGAATATGCACTGGATTTTGAAAGAGAAAGTGGCCTTATTTGGATTGTAATTTTTCTACTTTTCTAAAAACTACTGAATGTTGTTGGGATGCTTTGCACTGTGGGACAGGTTACGTGTGTCCAGTCAGGAGTGTGCCAGTTTTATCACCACCACTCTGAGTAGGTAGGTTACATGCTACAGGCATTTTTTTTGCACCTAACCTCTTTGTTTTTAAGTGTTACTGTGTGCTAAATTTAATACCTTAACTACAAAACTAAAGATCACAATTATTGTTTGTGTATAGCATTATTTAAGTCACATGAATTGGTGATGATTATTTATTGATTTAATAAAAGTGTTTATATAATAATTGCCAAAGGTACAGTACTGTATGCTTTTCTTCAATCAAAATTTGATCAGGAAATATATTTTTGTCGTCTTCGACTGAGAGGAGCAACCACTTGTTACTGAACCAATTGTAGCCTTTATATGTTGTTCTTACTCTTTTTAGCTTTTATGTATGTGGTTAGTGGGATTTTGAGATGTATGTTAATTTAGCAATTTTTGTGTGCGTTTGTAATTGGAGAGAGAAGTGAGCTGCGTATGATAGGTGTACTGACAGATTACTGTGACATTCAGTGCAATAGCACAACTGTGGTGACATTCAATAGCACAGGATAATCACTTGTGTGAAATTATCCTTTTCAAAGGCAGTCTTTTTTTAGTTTTTTAGTGATCCAAATGAATGAATTGTGACTTTAGTACAACACAGTAAGTGACTGGTCATATAAGCTTCTTAATATTGTTGAATAATGCAGTATAGTTTCATGATTAGTGTTAGAAAGTGTTCTACAACCTCCCAGTAGCTCAACCAATGTTAGAATGTTAATGTCTGCTTATTGAATTTGTATTCATGTTATTTGAAGGAAACTTTGTTTTTCCTGCCTGCCAAGTCTTTTGATCATCTACAAGACCACACCATATTTAATAAATGTTTAAAATGTGTTGATTGTAACCTCTAGTGCACTACTTGGTATAACTGATGAATTTCATAGGTAGGTTTGCTTGGTTTTGTACACATAATAAAATGATCACATATCATTCATATCATTGTGTCCACTCTTTGAGCTTTTTTCTTGCTCTCCTTCTCCTTGAGATGTCTGCGGTGCCTAAATATCGTATGTACCACCTGACACATTAATTTCATCATCATGCTTTCTGTTGCACACCTACAATATAACAGAAAGAACTGAAAGTATTTGTGGATAGATCCAAAGAAACGATTCCCATGGTTACATGGAACCTTTCCAAGTGTATGTATGTTTTGTTAATTTAAGAGTTGTAATGCAGACATTACAACACAATGTGTATAATTAGATTTCTTCTTAATATAAACAACTGACCTCAGAGGGACATGATGCAGGCCTACCTGACAATACAGAACACCACTAAAGTAGTACCACAGGTATGCCTAGTTCAAATTCCATGGTAGTACAGACATAATGAATTTTGCTCACCTGATATAAAATTCTGCAAACTACCTCAATGATGTCTTGGACTCACAATATGTTCATTATACCCACTGATTTTGTGATTCAACAAAGGTGTAATTAAATTGAACAAAGACTAAATGTAGTGCTGCATCTATATGGAGAGAATAATTTCAATGAATTGTTTGGTCCATAAAACATCAGAAAACACAACCGTGACCAACTGTCGAAAACCCAAAGAAATGTCATTTAAAATGATGGAACTAAAGAAAAAACATGAAATCCTCACACTAAGAAACTCGAAGCAGCTTTTTCTTCATTGATTAATTAACTAATCGTTTCAGCTCTACTTAAAACAAAGAATGCTTCCCATTGATAATATAAACACTAACATATTTAAAGATCATAGCTATTTAATATAATACGTTACAGTGACATGGCGTGAAATAACCCCAAATTAGAGCCATGTGGTGCAATGCCCTGTCAAACCTACCTCTTTGTTGTGTTCAGCTACTACATTTCCCATAGTTCCTTTGTGAATGTCCGCTGTGCTGGATGACAGCTATCCGGCGCCGAAACACCGATAGACACTCAGACGAAAGAGCCATGGCGGCCACGGGTGGAGGGAAAATTAGAAGCAGGAGATATCATATCGCCTCTAAACCTTACGCCAAGAGTAAACAGGTAAACGGAGTGAAAGTTTTCGTTTCAAAAGCCCGTGTCGAGGGCGTTACGGTGACTGCGGTGCCACTATCTTTAAGCTCTTGTTATTGTTTTGTTGGAGACATTTTAGGGCCTCCTGTTAGCGCTCGTGGCCTCCACGCGCTTTTAGCATGTTCAGGAAATGCTAGTGAGCTAGCTAGCTGGCTTTTAGGTTAGCAAAATCAGACGGACTTGACAGGTCAAATCACGGCACTGTGAGTCGTTTACACTAGCTAACCAGTATTTGGTAAAGTGCAAGCGCATTTATGACATGTTGAGATAACCAACCTTAGCTCTGCTAGTAACTCTTAGCTGCTAGCTAGTTAGCGGAAAGCCAAGGAAGTGGAATTCTGAGTATTAGCTGGTGTAGCTAATGCTTGCTAGCAGGCTAGCATTGGTGAGCAACGCATTGTTGTCTTCTGTTCTTAAGTTTGGAGGTATCACACCGTCGCTGGTAGAAGTTACACGACCGTTTGGTTCAAAATTGCATCTGTGCACTGCTATGGGTAGCCGTCTCTCATGCTGTTATATTTTAATAATGTGTTGCTGGCCTGTCGGGAATCATCTTGGATGTTAGCCTAGCTAACGTTAGCTAAATCTCAGCCACTTTGGATTGCGCAGGAAGCATCGGCTGATCGGGAACCCACATGGTTGCCTGAGTGGATTCGCTTGCTGCCTGGACTGATGTTGGCTTTAAAACCACACTTTAATGTTAACCGTGGACAACGCGTGTCTTGATACGTGGCAGATCCGTAGAACAATTTTTCAATCATGGTTCTATGCACTTGATGTAAAGCTCTTATTTTGGAAGTCGCTTTGGATAAAAGCGTCTGCTAAATGCCTAAATGTAATGTAAATGTAACAATTTTGTTAGTCATGACGAAGAATATTCTAGTAAACTATAGTTTGTGCATTTGAATATCAGCCTACTATGGGGTCTCTGACTGGAAAGGGAACTGAATTGGAAAGCTTACTTTAAAAATGATGTCAGGGATCTTTGACAACTCAATAAATATTCATGGTTATACAACGAGCGACGTGACGCTGTGACCAGCTTTAGGTTGTCAATTAGATATACAAATTTTATTTAATTCACCCAGTAAACAAGAGTAAGATGGGTATATATGTATGTATGTCATTGTTTATGGCTGTAGTTTATCATGTATACACAGCATCATCGTGTAATTTCTCTTACAAATGCTGCTGACTTGGCACCT
Organism: Nannoperca australis; assembly: GCA_036023655.1. Lineage (NCBI taxonomy): Eukaryota > Metazoa > Chordata > Actinopteri > Centrarchiformes > Percichthyidae > Nannoperca > Nannoperca australis. The sequence goes on from JAVQJD010075926.1 coordinate 16,094, forward strand.
AGTATTAGTAGCATGTTTAAAATGTTAAAAACACCGTAACTCACTACATCAACAACCAAAAAGTTTTGTCATTAAATGTTAACTTTATGGATGCATTTTTGAGAGTTGAAATGAAGAGAGATTGATTGTAATTGTACATTTATACCAAAAATTTAAAAACTATATCTGACAAACATGAATTTATACTATATAATTTGAATAAATGCAAATATAAGTTGGACAATGTCATTGTCATGTCATAGGGGAGAATTATTTTAATGCTCATGTGTATATATATGACTAAATGTCAAATACAACCGAAGCATTTGATGTGCTTACAGATGTGTCTGGACTACAGTCAGCCAAAAAAAGTATGATTATCTAAATCATGAGTACAGCTTTCCTAAAATTAAGGGTTTAGCTTTTCTTCAATAGTTTGCTTTACACAACACTGTTGGATAAAAAGCAGGAGCGTGATGAGACATGTAATGTTTGCACCATCGGTGTCTTGATTCCTTTCACAACCTGTGGGATATCTTGCAAGTCCTAAAAATGGGTGTCTTTCTCATCAATTCTTCACATTGCATAAATGTAACAAAACTAAGTTAATGATCTCAATGAGTGTACGGGTACCTGCACATCACATCATTTGACTTGTTGGCTTGAAAAGCTAGATGCACTGATCTTACTGTAAGTATTGTCATATAAAGTAAAACTAACTCCACAGTGGAAATGCGGACCCTTAAATTCATATAACAATTGCTTATGTCGCGCTAAGTAAACTAGCACTGTGGTGGCTATTATGCTTGTTCCTGACTGGTTAAAGTTGTGTGTATTTGCAGATAGGTTAAAGTGCTGAGGGGCCCACGTTTATTACGTAGATAAGCAGGAAGCAAGAGGCGCAAATGGCTCTTATCAGGAGTTGAAAGCTACCGTGGCTTAAACGGCGTGATGCGCCTGCTAGCTAGTCCTTTTTCTTAACAGTTCCCTTTCCTGTCTACTGTTTTGTCATATTAACACGGGACCTTTTATAATCTAAAGACATATAAGTACAGTCATAGTACCAATCTGGGAGCTAAAGAAATCTTTTTATAAATAAACTTTCCCACAGGGAAGAAGCACCAAATTTGTCTGGCTTGACAAAACCGGTCAAAAGTTTTACAAAGCTTTGCTGAGTGTTCTCCGTATGCACTCTTCCCTTTAATTGGCCATTGCATTCATAGGTTTTAGCTTTTTTCTGCTTTTGTCGTCCAAAACCAGACTCAAACTGCTCCATCCGGTGGGGACTTTATTCATGAAACTGACCTTGAGTCCTGAAGAATTTAATGCTGGTATATCCAACTAGACAACTACTGGAGCAAATTTCACTCAAGTTTGGTAGCATATCGACCAGTTTTGCGAACACTATATTGCCGACCTAACTCCTAGGTGTGCAAAATGCATTCAAAGACTGGATATATTCCAGTTAGCCAGTTAAGACCAGGATAACACCCTAAATGTAGAAGACATTTTCACAAAGTTGCTACAGCTTATATATTTTACAAAAGGAAGCTTTCTAGATATTTAATTCCTTTATTTAATTATGTTACTCTCTAAGTGTATAGGAGACAAGAATCATCGACTGGAATTCATCCAATACTAGACCCGTGTACAATTTAGTATACCAGCATCACTTGCTCACTGCTTTACAGAAGCATACACAGTGCCTGACCCAGTTTCTGTCATACTGAGCTTGTGTTTTGCTTTGCACTGGGGAGGGTGAATGTCTTCATATTGCAAATGGGGCTGTGCAGCTGATTCAAATATAAAATGCTGCGTTGATTGTTGTTTTGTAAATCACAACAGTGCAACTGTTTCATATGTTCTGAAAACAAATGAAGCTGAATTGCTTTGCCACAAATGCACGTTTTCCTCAGTGTTAGTAGTTGGAAAATAAATCCACAAGATTGATCTAGATTAACTGTTTTAATATGCAGTCTTTGTTTTACATGAATCATATTTTATCCAGTGCTAATAGTCAAGAGGATTTCCTAATGGGGAGGCTGCAGATAATGGCCCTAGTTGATCTATGTTTTGTCTGTATGCATTTGTCTCTGCCTCTCACATATTCCACTCCTCCGTTCACGCCTTCCTTTTGTTTCCCTCCCATGTTTTTATTAGCAGCAGTCAGGCCTCATCAGTCGAGTGACAGACACAGTAAAGAGCATCGTTCCCTCCTGGCTGCAGAAATACTTCAAGAACGGAGATGATCCTGAGGGAGGAGGTGCAGTACCAGGGATAGACCAGAACTGCCAGCCACCTCCTAATGGCAGCGAAGAGGGACCTCTTCCCCTTGATGGACGCGATTCCCCAGAGCCAAGTACCAGTAACACAGGTGAGGGAGTCACTCTCATGGGTCATCAAGAAGATTTAGCTTGGGAATTTTCCCAATCACTTACATGAGAACTGGGTGCAACTGCACCACTATGCTTACTTTTTTCTCCCTTCCACAGAGCCCTCAACCAGCCGGGCATCCTTGAACTTTCAGGAATATGTGCTTTCTCGACCTCCTCTGAGTCGCTCCCACCTCCACTTTGCTCCGCTGGATGCCTCCTCCCCCACCCTGGGGGCTTCCACCAGCCTCTTCTCCCAACCCTCCACCTCCTCAGCCCCTGGACCCTTTTCCACAGGCTTCTCCTTGGTCAAAGAAATCAAGGACAACCTCTCGCAGCACGAAGATGATAACATCTCCACCACTAGCGGCTTCTCCTCCCGCGCCTCTGATAAAGGTAAAGGCAAAGCGTTTTCTTTGCTCATGGAGACAATGTCTGTGCCCGACTTAGAATTTTGTCAGTCGAATCTGATTTGGCTGTTCAATACGAATATTTGACTGGGCCACTAAGTTAAATATAAGATAGAGATGTTTTTAAAGGTGTTTTGTGTGTCTTTTACAGATGTCCCCACTTCCAAAACAGCATCCCTTCCCCAACTTTGGTCTCCAGAGACAGACAGGACAAACTCAGGACCTCAGCCTGCCCAGTCCAGTCTGAAAAGGCCTGCGTTCAACCTCTCTGTATTTGGAACTTCGTCCAACGTGAGTATATGTGTGTTTGTCCATCAATGATGTCAGCATGTAACGGTAAAAAGAAAAAGGAAAAATACAAGTAATTGCTTTGTTGAAAGAAGAAGATCCGAAGCTCAGCGTTTCGGTGTGTCGGGGTTGTATCTAGGGCTGTGCCATTTAAACAGTGACCCACTTAGATATAAAGTGTCTCCCTGGAATTTGGTTTCACCCAATTCTTCAAACCACAGATAGATTTTGCACAGATCAGTGCTTTTTAGGTGTAGATAAATCTTGGTACCTCAACTTTCATCTTTAATAATAGTTTTTTTTTTTATTATTCATTAACACAAATTATCTGGAAAATCGCTGTTGATTTGTCTTGTGTGATCAACATGCTGTACATTTACTCTTCATGAGCATGGCAGCATGCCAGACACCACGGCTCAGTTCAGCCAACTCATAACAACTAGTCTGTGTGTATTCTGACCCAGATTTCTACCAGGAGAGATGAGCATTAATACTATAAAAACAACCTTCGGAGTGACAATACAAGTCTGAGCCAGATGTTGTTAATGTTGTTTAAACATCTGGCAACACTTTTGTATATATTATACTACATTGGACTGTAATATATTTAGCTGTATTTTTAGGTCTAAAATGTTTAGATATCAACAAATTGTATTCAGTGACTTTGTTGCTTACTTATCCTTATTCCATGCATCACAGCAGCTTTTAAAAAATAAACAAGTTTATGTTTGAGAATACAGTTGATTAGTAACACAATTAAAAAATTTAATTTAACCCTTTCTCTTCCAGTCAACATTCAACAACACAATGCTAAACTCCAGCCAGCTTGGAGATTCACCCTTTTACCCCGGGAAGACCATGTACGGTGGCGCTGCTGCAGTCAGGAGCTCTCGCTCTCGTTCTGGAACGCCGTACCAGGTGAACTAGTGAGAACCAAATCATCTAGAAACTGAGACTCATATATGAACAGTGTTAACATTTTGATAAATAAATTCATATAGTGAAATGGCACACACGGTTTAAAATGGTTATATTCACCCTACGTGTGCATTTAGTGTTCTGGCTCTTGAAGGGTTAGTAGGTAAGCGGGTAATTTCTGAAGTGTGAATATTATTTAATTGGAGACTAAATTAGCTCATCTGGTCTGTAGGCCCCGGTGAGGAGACAGATTAAGGCCAAGCCTGCTAGTGCTCAGCCCTGTGGGGTGACGAGCGCCACAGCCAGGCGCATCTTGCAGTCCTTGGAGCGCATGTCGAGCCCTCTTGCTGTGAGTATACACACACACACACACACACACAAGCATACAAGCATCTCCTCTGTGTAAACTTACGTGTGACAGTGGACGTTGCAATAATGTTCCTGTTTGATCATTATATTTATCTAAAACAGACGCATCTTGATTTTTCTTCTACAGGATGCCAGGAGAATCCCAGCAGCAGCCTCATCCCCCCTGTCAACAGTAAGAGCTTTTAATATATTTACATGTATTGTGAACATTTGTTTGCAGTGACACGTTTTTCAATACAGCACTGTATGTGATCATAATCCACTCAAAACATGAGAAAAGCACGGCAATGTTTCTAATGACAAGTGTCTAAAAGGTTAAAGTCTTGAAATACTGACATCAAAACCACCTGAAAACATCACTGATTTTGTCTACCAATAAAAGTTTTCTCACGTTTTGTTTTCTTCTTTTCAGTCAATGGATGGCACAAATCTAGATCTAGTTTCACATTTCCAGTCAAAAAAGAAACGGGTAAGTACAGATTTTTTACGCTAAGTTGATAATGTAATTATCACGACAGGCCTACAAACAACCTTCACTTGCGTGTTCTGTGCAGTGTGTTTATAGCTTAGTGCAAGGCTCAGTGATATGAACACGCATATCATTGTACAAACCCAGCAGCAGTTATGGTTTGTCCTCCTGTCACTTCCTGTCCTGCTGCCTGTTGGCCTCCTTTACACCAGTTAACAGGATTCTCCTCGGCTGGGACACAGCTGTTCACCACTGTGTGGTTGAAAGTGTGCTTGCGTGCGTGTTGCCTCCGTGGTGTACTTGGCTCATGACCGTGTGTGATAATGTGCTGTGTGTTAAGTGTAGTAACGGTCGGACATTCCCAGCTGCGACAGCTGCTTTGTAAATCCCAACAATGGTGTATTGAATTGACCCTTTCAGGTCCAAAACTAGAAAACAGACACATCTATCTGGCCTTTCATTGTAGATTGTTACTTTGGTCTTTTACTTTGGCACAGTCCAAAATATAGTCTGACCAATACTACATTTCTGAGGCTGATACGGATATTGATACCTGGGAGTTAGAAAAATCAATGGTATGACTTTTTTTTTTCTCCCTTCTTTCTTTGATTCAGATGGATTCTTCCCTCCCACCGGTGCAGAAGCTGGTGGTTCCTGCTGCAGCGTCAGTGTCAGGAAACCGCTCCGTGTCCTTCAGGCCTACTTTGACTCCTGGAGGAGTGAGCCGAACTTTGGACAGGACCCCAAGAGACACGGTCAGTAACACAGCGCTGCATTATATTACAGCACAACATTGTTCCTCTGTATTAAATGGAACCAAATGGAGTCTAAGACGAACATGATGCTAAATTTGCTGCTGTTTTATTCCTTCAGCCCACAAGACAATCACCAGAACTACCTGATGCAAGCTCAGGTCCATCTCAAAGGTAGGTTTTCTTTCTTTTCCATTAACTATTTAAAAATAAATAACTCTTCAGCTCTTCCTTGTTGTTCCATTACTGAATTGTTTTCGTATTTATGCAAAGAGTTTCCGATGGACACAAGGGAATTTTTCAAAATTAAAAATCAGCCTTCCGTAGGTGTCACCATTGGCCTGTGATTATCAGGTCCATCATGTATTAATTTGCTGACCTTCAAAATAAATCCTAGCAACTTATTCCAAGTAACAAAGCAAGTCAATACAAGCTAACTGCAATATTCCTAGTTATTGTCAACATTTTATTTGGATGGCTGACTCTCTGTATGTTGTTTAGTTTGGGTTTGCTCACCATGCCTCTTCCTGTCTACCCCTCTACTACTAGCACAAGGAGTTTCAGGGGCACAGCCTATCCTCTGTCCAGCACGCCGGCCGCCAGCAGTGTGAGTTCCGGAGGGGGCAAGATGAAGAGAGAGAGGACCACTGCACGTCTTTCCTCTAAACGCCCTGAAGAGGAAGAGGTAAAGGATTCACATCAAACTCGCCACTCTAGATTCTAGTTTAAGGGTTCATGCATTTTATACCACAAGACTTATTTTCCGGCCTGGCCGAGAGAGAGTTTATAAAACCAGATCATATAATGTGCCTTGGTGGTCAAACGTGGGTTAATCTAGTTTCATGATGCACAATATTCAGCAATAAAATTAAGCAGTTTGCCTTTTTCAGTATGAAATGCATTGTTTCTTGAAATTGAGCATACAGTGATACATATGCTTGTTTTCTGAGTTAAGGTGGCTGAGATACCAGACCTTCCAGCCATTTCACTTCCCATCAGCACCTCCGCCTTGCCCACCTTCAGCTTCACCTCCCCTCTTCCACCTCTCACCACCATCAGCACCACCCCCAGTGTCACGCTCGTGACTCCTGTTAAGGAAACAATCGCAAATAAGGTCGGCCTCAAAACTGTCTCTTTCCACTACAATGCTATTATAAGTCTGATTAACATTAGTCACATATTCATGTTTTATTAACATTCATGTTTTTTCCAGGAGCCACCAACGGCCTCGACACCTCCCTGTGTACCTTTCACATTTTCCTCCCCTATTGTCAAAGCAACTGCTGCTAGCCCCCCTTCCTTTTCCCCCTCAGTAAGTAAACAGTTTGTGTCTTAATGCTCACTAATTGATTTGATAGGTAGAAGTACTTACAATAGTAGCATTGATGATAATTATTTCCTTTTCCTGTTTGTAGGCTGGATTCACTTTCAGTGCCCCTGTAGCAAAGTTGGGTCCCTCCATGTCAAACGGGAAGCTGGCCACTCCCATAGTGGCAGCAGGTAAGAGTTTTCTAACATTTTGCATAGTGCTGCTTCTTTTTGTTTCCTGGAACTGGAACTCATGTTTTGTGTTTTCATGTTTTCTACAGTGAAGCCGGAAACAAGCAAAAGCACAGAAAATTTCGAAGGACCGTTCAAACCAGCCAAGACGCTGAAGAAGGGCAGTGTGCTGGATCTTCTCAAAGCACCTGGTTAGTATCAGAAACTCATTACACACGTGCAGTGTTTGTTTTGCATGATTATGGTTTACAAGGTTGTTCGACGTTTTAATCTTTTGCTTGTTGTGTCTAGGCTTTGCCTCTCCCGTTGCTCGGACTTCCCCAGGCCCAGACAACGCTCTGCTGCAGACCTCCACACAATCCACTGTCCCCTCCTCCTCCACCTCCACCACCACAACCACCACCTCTTCTTCAACGGGGTTTGGCAATTTGTTGAAAGCCCCACCAGGCTGGAGCTGCGATGTCTGCTTGGTGCAGAACAACCTATCAGCCACCAAGTGTGTTTGCTGTATGGCCTCACAGCCCAATTCCTCCTCATCCAAATCTATGGACAGTAAACCTTCACCCGCCACCTCGGTTGAGCTGGAGAGCAGCAGCACCACGAACACCTCCACCACTACAACCACCACAGGTTTTGGCACAATGTTCTCCATACCTGCAGGATCTTGGGACTGCGATACGTGTCTAGTTCGAAACAAACCTGATGCCGTAAAGTGTGTGGCCTGCGAAACAGCCAAAACCGGGACGGGTCTCAAACCCTCACTGACTCTTCCTTCTGCCTTTTCAGCTGTTAAGACTGTATCCACCCCCACAGCCCCGGTTTCTACAGGGTTCATCGGATTTGGAGACAAGTTCAAAAAACCAGAGGGTGCATGGGAGTGTGATATGTGTTTTGTAGAAAACAAGGTAGAGGACACCAAGTGTGTGGCCTGCATGAATGCTAAACCAGGTAATGAGAGCACGATTTTAATACAAGGGGCTGAATCTTGGGTTTTGTTTTTCATGAAAGTAGAATTCCATTAACCGTGTCATTGACTAAAAGGTATTTCAAAAGGCAATTGTTAGTTTAGTGAAGCATCTTCCTTTTTTCATCCTCACAACAGGAGCATCAGCAGGAGTGTCTTCTTCAGCCAGCAGTGCCCCGGTGTTTGGGTTGGGAGACGCGTTCAAGAAGCCAGAGGGTGCCTGGGATTGTGACGTCTGTCTTGTACAGAATAAGGCTGCTGATGCACAGTGTGTTGCCTGTCAGGCAGCCAAACCCGGAGCCAAAGTGGAGCCCAAAGGTAACAAACGCGACCTACGTTTAGGTTTTTGTATCATTAAATTGTCTTCAGAAGCCAACTGTTGCACTCTTATGTTCTTATAAATCAAAGGGTCTTTCTTAGCAATGATGGAACAAGTGTGGGGGCCAAAATGTATTTATAGGTATTCTGATACACATTAGGGCAATATAAGGTTGATTAATCTGCTTGTTTGCATCATATGAAACTGTCAAGATGACCATATCAACTCTAGTCGAAATATTAGAAACCTTCAACTAACTTTTCACCTTTCTGGATTTTTTTTTTGCTATTATTTTGTTTCTATTCAGCTTTTGGTTCGTCTTTCGGCTCATCCGCTGGTGGGACTTCAGGCTCATCTACATTCGGCTCTTCTACCTCTACTTCTGGAGGTTTTAAGTTTGGAACATCAGACAGTACCTCGGGATCTGGAGGTTTCAAGTTTGGAGGCTCGTTGTCCGAGTCCTCTTCATCATCAGGTGGATTCAAATTTGGAGTGCCATTTGGAAACTCCTCATCGGAAACCTTTTCTAAAGACACTACTGCCTCTTCAGGGTTTAAATTCGGCAGCTCATCCGAGGGCTTTAAATTTGGGGCTGCCTCTAGTGACGACAAACATTCCGACCAACCTGCCACAGGCTCTGGGTTTAAGTTCGGAGCCGATGGGATTGTGTTTGGAACTGGATCATCTAACACAGAAAGTAACTCTTCTAAGGGCGGCTTCACCTTTGGACTGTCAAAACCTGAAGAGAAAACATCAGGCCCCACCACCTCATCCTCCGTTAGTTTCACTCCTCCTATGTCCTCTCAAGAGAAGAGTGACTGTGTGGCATCATCAAGCGACACCACACCAACAAACACCAACTTAGCCACCACTACCACAACCACCACCACCGGGTCTGTGTTTGGGAGACTGGGCGAGCAAAAATTGGCGACCGCCACACCACAAGGGAGCGCTACGTTTGGATCCTTACAGGCCGACACAGAGCCCGCAGCTCCCACGTTCACCTTCGGGAAACCAGAGGAAAGGAAGGAAGCCGCCGCCTCCTCAGCCCCATCCGCCTTCCTCTTCAGTGCTGCTAGTAAAGACGCAGATGCCGCACCGGCACTGGGTGCTTCAGGAGGCTTTTCCTTCAGCAATCCCAGCGCTCCCACAGAACAGCCTCCACCCCCTTACCCTTTCGGCAAGCCAGCAGACAAGAGCGAAACATCTACTGCAGATGCCCCGAAGCCCTCTTTTAGTTTTGGACAAAGTACTACAGGTGAGAGAAAGTTTGGACACTAATGCTCTGCCATGTTTTCTGTTGATAGGTAATGCCTTGATTATTATTTATTCTTGTACGAGTTCTCATTTGCTAATTTCTTTGATGGAAAACCCAGTTGGGTTTGCTCACAAAGTCCCAAATAGATTGCTGAGATGTGGGTTGCACAACATAGACTGCGTTTAGACTTAAACTTTCCAATTATTGTAAAAATATTAAATGAAAACAATTTCAGAAGGGGTACCTCCTCGATTTAGTATTGCACTTTTGGAACCTGTCAGAATAGCATTTTTTGTTAGTGTCTACCTGCCTTGTAAATGTCTATGTCTCCACAGAATATTTCCTCAGGCTGTAAGAAGCTCCCCTTTAGCCAAATGAGATATTATCAGTTTAACAGTCTGAGTAGAATTCTCTCTAACTAGTAAACTGATTATCATGTGGACTTTTTCTTTAACCTGCGCACTACTACACATCATAATGTGTAATAACAATTTTTTTCCCCAACAGATTCTTCTGCTGCTCCAAAACCAGCATTTTCCTTTATGACTAATAATCCCACCAACACCACCACCTCATCCTCCTCCATCTCGACCCCCAGTCTGTTTGGTACCACCACCGCCACCACCACCAGCAGCAGCAGCAGCAACAACAGCTCCACTCAGGCTCCAGCTCTTTCTGCAGCTCCCAGCACTTTCATGTTCGGTCAGCCTGCTGTCACCTCCAGCGACGCTCCTACAGCTAAAGCCTTCGTCTTTGGCCAGAGTCAGGACAGCCAGCCATCGGCCCCGTCAGCTGCTCCTCTGAACTCTACTACAGCACCATCCCAAACTCAGCCCTTCATCTTCGGTGTTTCCAATGCTGCTGCTCCTGCCGCTGCTGCTCCTCCATCCTTCGGTTTTGGTGCAGCAGCGCCCTCTGCTGCCCCATCTACAGGTCTGTATTTTCTCATAGTAGTTGTGTCAGATAATAAGCTTGAGCGACAACAATCAACACATACATTTTTTAAAAACCTTTTTTTATATGAATAACCTGTACATATGTTGATCTCTTGGATCCTTTCTGTTCCTCCAACAGCTCCATCTGCAGCTCCCTCCCCGTTTGCATTCAGCTCGGCCCCCTCTGGTGGATTCGGAGCAAGTCAGACTTCATTCGGCTCATCCTTCGGATCCCCTTTCACAGCCACGCCTTCCCAGACCCCGTCCTTCGGAGCCAAACCCAACACCGCCCCTGTCTTTGGACAGCAGGCCAACTCCACACCTGTATTTGGGGCAGCTACTAATTCTGCACAAGGTGGGTGACTGTAATGGTATAATTAATTTTCCTTTCTGGTTGTCTATGGTACGTGTGCTCACGACATGACATTATATTTATCACAAGTAGGTGAAAATATAGTTTAAACATGTAAATGTGCGTTACGTTTATCAGGTGGGGGCTTTCAGTTTGGAGGAGCCAGTGCATTCGGAGCCACAAACAACACCTCAGGTGTGTTTACTTTCGGAGCTGGATCAGCAGCATCTCCTGCCCCCTCTGCCAACCCCTCCATCGCACCACAGCCAGGAGCAGCTGGAGGTGGATTCAACTTTGCACAACCCCCTGCATTCAATATTGGGTATGTTGCACTTTCTCAGTTAACACACATGCTAGTATTTTCTCAGTATCTGCACTTCTTTTGCTGTTGTCCATGAAATGGTATTGAGATGTTGTTAATACTAAAACATCTGTTAAGCATTAATATAACCTTATAATTATCAGTGAACCAATAATCAAACCTGCATATTTGCTGTAAGCTGTTGCTTATAATAATGGGAATGTTATTTCCTCTTCCAGGTCGGCAAAATCCTTCACTGCCTCTCCTGCTGGACAGCAACCGATCGCTGGGCGCAAGATCAAGACAGCGGTGCGGCGCAGAAAGTAGAGCCCTGTGGACTCAACAATAAAGTAGACTTGACTTTGACTTGACTGTATCCCCACTGAAGGTTGAATAAAGTCCTGGAAGGTCTTAATTGGACAAACACTGAAATTACTTAGCATGTGAAGGAGGGCCGAGGCTCGGGGGCGGGGGGGCACTTTGTGCTCGGGCTGGACGGGTGGGCGTATTTTAGCTGTGTAGGCCGGGCTGATGATTCAGAGGTTTGCACATGTAGACTGGAGCAGTTAATATGAGACCATCCCACAGGACTTCCCATGCGAAAAACTGTTGACTGAAGAATTACACTGACTTAGAAAACAACAATCAAGCAAAGGACCCCCTGCAAAACATGATGAAAAACAAGCAAGACACATCTATATTTTAAACACCGGCAAATGTCTGCTAGACTTTAGGCATGACTTTTTGTATTAAAATTACAAAGGCAAAAACTGCAAACCTAAAGAGTTGCGAGTGTACACAAAATGTTATTAATTAGTATGGGTGATCAGGTTATGAGCTGTGATGTGCAGAGAGGTAGTGAGAACTGCGGCAAATCTCCAGTGGTAATCCTAAAAACAATTTCAACTGCTCCTCTTACAGGAATCAAGGAGCCGTTGGAGATATAGCCATGGTGTCAGTGCAGTGTGCTGTATGTACAGGGATGAGCGTGTAATCTTTGTGGTGAATGCAGCGTGCTTGTATGGTTTTTTTGTTTTTTTTCTTCTCCCCTCTTATGTACAGACTTGAGGTGTGTTTGGTTTCTTTGTACATGCTGAGGTTGCGTGTCGGTGTGCGTATGAAAACTGAATGACAGAGTTAATCGCCTGGGCCGCTTAGCTAGCACCGCCGCAGGTGAGCAAGCAAATGAATGTTTAAAACAAAACCAAGGGGAGGAAGGAAGGAAGGATGGAGGGCGGGGTTGGGAGAGGGGGAAACGTTTTCCGTGCACTGTGGAGGGTGGACAGGGCCAGAGGCTTGCGGCCTCGTTCAACTCCTTTAGGACTTTGTAAATGCATAGTTTCAAATCCCTCTTACATGTTTGATTCTTTGAAATCTGGTTCGCTCCACTACTCTGCTTTTTGTGTGTCTCTCTCTTGTTCCCTCTCTCCTGAGTCCTTGTACTCTCCTTTACCTCTCTGCCTCTCCCTCTCTTAATTGGCCTTCGAATATTATTATAAAAACCTGTAAATAGTGATGTTTTTTTTTTTTTTTATCTGTGAAGTTGAATTTTTGTGTTACCAACTCCGCGTTCAGCATTTTCGTCTTTAGAATTTATTATGTAAATTCCTATATTCAAAGTTGCCCGAATCCATTTAAAAGGAGCTTAAATGCAAATTGGAGAGCCTTTGATGACTAAAGGTATATTGGCTTTTCTGATCCACTTTTGTTTGGACCAAAACCAGTATTGTACAAAGTATTAAGTATATATTTTTCTATTGCGTGTTTAAATGGACGAGGGTGACTTTGGATGATAAGGAAGTCAGTTTAATTTTAAAGCCATGATTATTACTGGATGAGTGATAAAATTAAAAACCATGGATAATTACCATCAATAAAACTATAAAAATAATTCATGTTTTCTGTTGATCTTTTCATCCAGGATCCAGATTATATTAGACGTCAACACATTAACTGGCTGGCTGATAGCATATTCCAGATATATCTAAAGTAACTGAATGAATCCTTATCAGAAATATGTATCAACATCTGGTCGGGCTCTTATGTGTTTGCATAAAGCAGTACAGCTGAAAATGAAATTCATAAATTCATTTTTTTCAAAGTTAATATATTAGGTACACCTAGCGAAACAAATGTAGTCCAATACAACAGACCTGCAGTCCTACCATCATAAAGGTTTTAATGTTGGGGTGTTGAAACAACTGTATGGTCTTTCTGGAGGCTGGAGTTTGTGGTGCTGTTGAATTGTATTGTGGTATACTGAGAAGTTTTTCTTTACCCTCATTAAACTCGGGACTTTGAGTAGTGGAGTATTTTGGAGTGTTTAAAGGATATAAGCGTTTCCCCTGCTGCTGACAAAATGATCAAGGGACTAACAGTTTTGTGCTGTGGCTGCTAAAAGAAATGTTAACTTTTAGGCGCTTTTTGGGGATATACTCCAAATCTTTTCAAGATGATGAGCGGGTTACAGTTGTCCTGGTGGCCATACCGTTAATTGCATACACCAAAATAGCTTCATCTGATCGGGGGCCTTTTATTACATATCATAAACCTGTTTTTTATCCCCTTAAATCCCCCAAATCTTAATCAGTTATGGGGGATGGTATCGTGTATACGAATGGGAATTAAAATGTTGATCTTTTTGTTGTGTGCCCGTATATATAACTGCGTTTAAGGGGGTTAATGCTTTCTAAAAAAAAATCTTTATTTAAGTATAAATAAATAGTATCCGTATAGAATGCACGAGCATTCTATATTCTAATTTATGCAAATGAGCTGCTTGTCGTAATTCCAGGCGCTGATGTCACAGTGAACACATTCCAAATGTTCGGTCACTTTCTGAAAGAAACGTCACTTTTGTTCTGTGTCTTCAACTGAGAGAAAGCGTTTCAGCAGCTAAACCCTGTTCAGTGGAGTTTCTACATTTCTTAACTTCATTTTAAAAAAATGTAAGTACGTCTCTCATCTCATTTCATAATGCTTAGTCTCGCTCGACACTTGGTCAAACACTAAATATGTATGACAAATCGTAGGAAATCTAAATATTTTACGACATAAAGGTTTTGTCGCGCTGTTAGGCAACGTCGTGCACTGAGGGAGGACCAGCTGAGGTCGGATGTCAGATTCACGCTGCCTGTCCTGTCTGCCAACAAACACTTGCTGACCAGCAGACCGCAGCTTCACATTAACGAAGTGCTGAAGCTTGACGAAATCGTCTGCACCCTGGGTGAAGATATTTCACGGGTAATGGCAGCAGCTGATCCTCCCACCATGTTTTTCTATAGTTCATAATCTGACTTGTGTTCGCATCCTCTGCAAAATGAGTACTGTTTTGTTATTTCTAAGTGTATCTTTAAAAAATATATATAATTTTTTGCAGATCCCCGCTGCCACTCGTAGTACAATGAGGCATCTCTGCTCTCGGCATGCGGAGGTCAGCCAGTGGCAGGCCCAGATATCTGAGAGTATCGGCAGAGTGGACCGGGAAATCAGTGCTGTGGAGCTGGTACACACACACACACACACACAGAGTGTATCTAAAAAAAGTTACATATTTGACTGCAAATAAGGAAAGACAACGCTGTTAAAGAGTTAGAGTAGCAGGAGACTTGAATAAAACCCCAGCTCTAAGTAACTCACTGCAGTTTCCTCTTCTACTCAAAGTGTCTTAACTTTGAGTGTCTTTAACGTTGCTCTCGTGTGTTCAGGTGAAAGAAACCGCCGAGTGCTGTCTCCACGAGAAGCAGCTGTACAGTCAGCTCACGAGCGACTGTGTGGCTCTCAGTAACAGTCTGAGCTCAGCAGTCGTGAGACAGGACCGCGTCGTCCTTGAGCTGAAGAAGGAAGAGCAGCTGACCAATGAGATCAGAGAACTGCTCCAGAAGCAGATCTGCATCCTGCTCAACAAACTAAGGTCTGACAGCCATTCAGAGTGATTTCTGTTGTATTTTGTGTTTCAGCATTTTGAAAGTTATGCAACTTACTCTCTGAATTTAAAGCATTCTCCTAAAGTTGTACTACTGCAATATGTTGTAATCGGAAAGATAAGGCTCTTCTGCAATACCTGGCAAATAGCATAAACACCTAAACACTGAGCTGACATCCGGGTTTTCTTTACCTACAAATATGCACACAAACAACAATGAATTACAGCTTCACTCCAGTGTGAATACATTTTAACATGATCCTCAAATTTGCAAGTGTTGTGTCTCAACTTGTTTCCTCATCGTCCTCTCCAGCTCTCTGAAGGACATCCGCTCTCAGCTGCTGGCAGACTTTCGGGACAAGGGTGAAGCCATCAAGCTCACCACCAAATGCATCAACCATGAACTCAACACCCCGAGCTCTCGGCTCCCTGCCGGTCACTACAAGCCCATCCACGTGAGCTACGACAAGTGGCTGTCCCACTGCAGGGACCTGAAGCTGGTGGCTGATAAATGCATTAGGGACTCTTCTTCCTTCAGGGGAAACCTGCGCTTTACCCTGGCCAATGTAAGACAACACTGACCATACCTCAAAACTTAAGACTCACTGACTTGAATACAATAGTTTACTTAATGTAACTATGCACAAAGCTCCTGTCAGTACAACATTAATGTGTATACGGTGTTTTGACATCACATTTCATCTCAAAGTTTTAGGTTAAAGTCACTAAATAGAGATAATTTAGGTATTTTTAACCCAGATTTTTTTGTTTGTTTTTGCCATCATGGATGTTGAATCAGATCAACTTGATAACAACCAGAATTCCTTTGAATTGTTAGTTGGTTCCACTGTGCATGATGATCATAACCTGATGTATGTGACAATTAAAGGTAAAAAACGTCCAGGAGCGCCAGCGGCGCAGCTCCGACAGTGCTCTGAGGCGGAAGATCAATGAGCTGAGCAGAGTCCAGGAAACGCTGATCTGGGAGAGGCAGCGGGTCAGTCCTCTGGATTGTAGTCACTGTTTCCACAATCTACCATCCACAGAACATTTGTACCTGACTATTTGCAATGTTCACTCATTATTCTTTGGCTTCCTGTAATCTCCAGATCAGGGATGAAATTTCTGATCTGACAAAGAACATACAGAAAGTGGCCGGTCATATCAGGAACTGTGATTCCAAGCTGCATCAGGCCACCCACCGCCTGGACATCCTCAACCAGAGACCCACACGGGAGCTCTGCCTGGACATGGTAACTGTCTTGCCAAGCATTTACAGTTTACATAATACGATTTCAGTTCAAATTTTCAGTGGTTGCCACTGTGGAAATACAACGGCTTTAACCCCTTTTCTCTGCTCCTCCAGCCCTACATCAGCCTCACCCTGGAGAAACATGACCTGACAAAGATGGCAGCTGGACTTTGCCCAATACTAAAGCGCTCTCAGTAAGTCTGCCCATTCCCTGTTTGACCTCTCTATGAAGATACCAAACAATAGCTGTAGCCTTCCATTTTTATCGTCATATTTATAATATCCCGAACTTACTCATTTTTATGTTAAACTTTATCTGTAGGCAGGACCTGGAGCTCACACGCAGGCGCCTGATGATCCTGGAGGACAAACTGGCCGAAAACAGCCGCAACCTGGAGGTGGAGCAGAAGTGCCAGAACCTGCACCAGAGTTTCCTGCACACCCTCGACACCACCATGGTCCTCGCCAATAAGCCCATGCTCCGCACGGCCGCAGGCCACTCCAGCGCCCGCTCCTACTTACAGTAGAGCCCGGTGTAGAGTGCATTAGCACTCTGTTGCACCCCTGTGGTTTCATGTGGTGTCGCAAAATTTAATAAAATACTTCAAAGCAAAAGGAAACTGGCTTGTCTAGAATCAGTATGTACCTCTCAGAGGGTCACATACAGACTGCTTAAAATTATCTTAGAAATGAAACAAAATGGGTGTATACATTTAGACTACATTTGTTTTTTTGTTGCTACAAAAAGACATCAAACTGGTGAATAAGACTTCTTTTATAGCACACAAGCATAAAGCTGTATGTGTCTCACCTGATATCAACTATCTCGTAGTGTGTAGTTGGAAATAAGTTTACTTCACTTGTCCATGCTAGATATTTTGTCCACCGTCTTGACATCTGCAGGTTTAAAGGTTATTTTTTTAGGCTGGTTCCTTATTTCCTATTATGATAAAATTTTCTCTGCTGTGTGTGGTAATTTGGCTGAACACAAATTAATTTAGTAATATGCAGTATGTAAATATTGAAACACAGCACCTCTATAAGACAGGTAGAAAAGACAGGGAATGACGAGGCCCCTGTGATCTCAGGTGATACTGGGCTTTTGGAGCGTATTGCCAAACAAGAAGACATCAGTGAATTCGACACAAACCAAATAGTGTGAAAGTGTACATAAAAAGATGGTGCAAAACTCAGTTATTTATTTAGGACTATTTAATTACATTACAACAGACCAGCTGACAGCCATAGACTCCAGGGCAGTTACCCGGTGGGAATGACAGAATACTGACTCAAGTATTTGTAGACTATATTTAAATTTGAATTCCTCAAGGAAACAGCCCAAATGAATACATGTTTGTGTAGTTTACCATCATCACTTCATTGCTGGGCCTGGCAGTGTAAGATGCTTAAGAGGAAACGTGGTTGGGGCTCAGACAGCAGGCCTTCTTTCTGGATCCAGTCGTGTTGAGGGTCGTTTCGCGACCTGTTAATGAGGCTACAGTATCAGTAACACACCTGATAAAGTGGATCAGTGCAGTCACAGTGTGAAGACGGTGTTTTGTAGTGTCCTGACACGGCCTGGTCCAGGGTGTCACCTTTTTTTCTTTTTTTTTTACCGGGTCAGATTTATTGTAGCAACGGCCCTTAGCAACGGGCTCCATGGAGACTGTATGCCCGTCCTTGTGTGTGTGTGTGAAGGAATGCCAGGCTACAAGGGTCAAACAACAGAGAGGAGAAAGAAAAAAACAAATCACCGAGGTGTAATTAAACTTGACATTTATTAGTTTTATGGACTTATTTCGCGGCGTCGCTTTGAGGTGAATATGGGATGCGGCAACTCCACAAACACCGCGGTCCAACCGTTGAGACCGGAAGACGAGAAGGGAGACGAGGTAAGCTCCGTCTCACTCGCACAACCCGCCACTTTCAGTTGTAGCTAGCTAAAACTGTGGAGTGGTGTTCAAAACGAGAATATCAAGAAAAAGATACCAAGAAAACTATTGCAGTCAGCTACAGTTAACACATTTGGGCAGATATTGCGATAAAGTGAAGCAGCCGTTACAGGTGTTACGCCGAAATCTGTGCCGTTAAATTTTGCGACCCAAGAAGAAGAGTGGTTCTACAGTTAGCTACTGCTGCCAGTTAACAGCTTACGTGTTTGGTAATAGCTGTCAAAATACAATGTGTCACAGTGTAACAAATACTTTATTACAAGTAAAAGTTATGCATAGCTGATATCAGACAAATGAAGCCTAGTTGTACTGTCAAAAAGAAAGAAAAAAGTTCATTATGCAGACACTACGAAGCCGAATCTACATTTACCTACATTATTCCATTAATAGCCAATTACATATAATTGAGATGTTTTAATGGGATTTTTAATAAGATAATTAATAAATGTATTACTGGAATGTAATATATTAAGGTATTTGTAATGGATTTACAGTCTGAGAGGTAAAACGCCCGTAACATTGACCAGAATACAAGAAAATCAGCCCTGAATTTCTGGATTATCACCTATATTTAAAAATGAAGGCCCTTTTAAGGTGTAAATTAAGGAAAGGTTTAGATGTTTTGGGGTAAATTTTTATTTGAACCCTTTAAACCATTCATATAATACATAAAAAAAATACAGAAGCTTATTATGTCATCCAATTAATCTATCCATTTATTATCTAGATATTTGTGCTGAACCTGAATTTGTACCTTAATTGAAAAATATTCATGTACATTCAAAATGCCACATAAAAGTACAGAGATCTAATGTACTTAACGTTTCGAAAGTAAAAGTGCTCATTATGCAGCTAATTCCAGGTATAATAGGTATGATAGCGGTATCTCTGTGTTGTATCATCATTGTTCCTGAGCTACTGTGTTCAAGGCAATGTGTCAACGCACAGATGTCACCATGACAACATCATGTCTGGGATGGAATACAGGACGGAGCCCGGGTATAATAAAATGTCTTCTGCCATTTTTCTGCATTCATGTTGTGTCTCAGGATGAGACAGGAAGTAAACTCGACGGTCGGGGAGACTCGGCCGTGTCAAAGGGCACCACAGACAGCGGGGTGGTGATGGAGACCCTGCCTGCGTTACCTGGAGCAGTGCCCAGAAAAGTCCCTCCTCTGACTCTCGTCAGAGAAAGTGAGGTGGACAGAATCGCACAGGACGGTGAGTGTGTGCCCCTGACGCGCAGAAAAAAATCAAACCGCGTCGCGCCACAGAGAAGATCCGGTGCAAACAACCTGACGTGGTGGTATTTCTTCTTATCTCGCAGGCTTGCTGCAGCACGAGCGCCCGAAGTCCAGCGAGATCCTGGAGGAGCTGCTGAACCAGGGCATCATACCAGTGGGACAGACCAGAGAGAGGGGCAGAGGGTCTGGAGAGGCTTACAGCATCATGGTGGGTACCTGGTGCACACGGGTCAAACCTAGAACTGGAGGACTCAATCTCAGTATTGTGATATGCGACTAGATATTAACTCTGATTGTCTTAATACTGTCATATTATACATATTATATTATTTATATTGTTCATAGTTTTAAAAAAGTCACTACATTTTTCTGAGCTTTGCTGTTGCTGAGTGAAATGGAAAAAAATGCTGCCTCTACTTCAGTGTTAGTTTTTTTTCCGTGTATGCGTATATTTCAAAAACACCAACAGTCAGCAACCGTCAAACTATTGATATGAAGGTATTCTTTCAAAAATATTTGTCACCATGTCTAAGCTAATGCTCAAGTCTCAGAACAGACTATGGCTACTATACAGTCTGGCCTCCCTGTTGGCCACCACACACAGGTAGTAAGAAGTCTGTTCTTTGAGGGTTATATAAAAATAATAAATGTTATCTAATAGGCCTTTTTCACAACATTTTCCCCAACGTTTTCCCTGCTAAAACATGTCAACATGCAAAAAGACATACTGCAGACTGAGAAAGACATAAACATTGGTTTCTGACTAGTGGTCAACCGTATGCAAATTTTTTCCCTTGAAGAATACACAACAAACAAAAAAAAAGATAAAATGATAATGTAATAAAGTGCGTATTCGTACAAGACGTTGATTTGTGTTGCCAAATTATCTTTCACAGGAAGGTGAGGTGTTACAGTTGCATTTACCTGTAATACTGAGATTGTCTGTCCTCTGTCTCCCCCTGCTGTGTGTGTGTGTGTGTGCGCATCAGCTGGATGACACCGAGGGAGTCAGGCGAAGACCTCCTGCCAGACTGGAGTCCCTGAAGTCCAAAAAAGAGCAAAGTCTCCCCAGCAGAGAAGAGATTGAGGAGAAGATAAGACTTGCTGAGGAGAGACGTAAGGTACAGTGTGTGTGTGTGTGTGTGTGTGTGTGTGTGTGTCT
>JAVQJD010075932.1:0-32806 GCA_036023655.1 Nannoperca australis
TTCATTCATATATTTTCTGTGTGTGTGTGTGTGTGTGTGTGTGTGTGTGTGTGTGTGTGTGTGTGTGTGTGTGTGTGTGTGTGTGTGTGTGCGTTAAAAGCTTCAGCTCTGGTCTGAACACGATCGTCTGTGGATGAGTCTATGTGTCGTGAGCTGACCTTCTGATGCATTTAGTGAATTAATCAATTAAAGGATCAATCGGTGCATCTATCTGCTTTTTCAATACTTTCAGGTGGATTTAATCAGTCATTATTCACGAGGAGAGGTTGTACAAACTGTTTGATCACTAACAAAACTGAACCTTTGATGTTCACATTTTGTTCACATTTTGAATAGTGTGTGTGTTTTATGGGAATCAATAAGCATGTTTTTCCATTAGCATGAGCAAGCCTTGCCTGTTTTCCTGCACTTCTCCCTCTGTGTGTTTCTATAGTAACCTTGGCTAAAATCCAAACAGCCGGTAGGGCCCTCTGAAGGGCACTACACAGGCAAGATGAAAGATTTCCACCAGGCGACTGCAGCTTCCAGGCAACAGATAAATGTGATTTTTAAAGGAGGACATGCTTCCACTGAGCAGAGGAGCGACAGTGAATATCAGGGGGACAGTGGCACATCCAATGTTTTTATATTAACTAATAATAGCCTGGTTCCATATTAGCCATATTTATTGAGACTCTTAACTTCTTCCAATCTGATCAAATCTCAAAAAATGAAAATACAGTCATACAGGCTGACTGGCAGCAACACAAAATGCAGAAAAGCTTTTTGCCAACACTGTTGCATATAATGTTGCAAAGCGGTGACTACCATGCACGGGGGTCATTTCAATTGCATTCTCCTATTTTTATCTTTGAGCAGCATCTAGTGGCCATTAGAGGAACTACATGATCCAGTATACCTATAAACCATATACCTATATAAAGAAAACTCATACTAAAAAATAATACACAAATTGAGAATAATACAAATGCAGAGATCGGGACACACACTACAGTACAGTACCATATGATTCAATGTAATATAATGATGAGTTAATTATGTGTGTTAGTGATAATGGGTTTACCAAACCAAGCTCTAATTTCATCTCAGGTACAGACTCAAAGATCAGGCTGCTTATATATCAATTAAATGCACATTTGTAATGTTGTTACTCCCTAGGACTGGGGTGCACCAACTTTTTAAATCCATCACTACGTTTGTGTGTAAAGTCCTTCATAACTTAGTATGAATAGTAATAATAACTAGTTTCAAATGAGTAGTTTACAAAATCATAAATTAAAATTAGAAATTACTCAAAATAAAACTCTGATCTAATGAGCTTGGCAATCAGTTGGCAATTAGCTCGTTAGCTTAGCTTAGTTGCTAACAGGACAGAAAGTTCACCTGGTTTATTCAAAAGGTATTTGTACCATCGTCTCATCACTGTCTGCAAACAGTGCTTATTTTGTGGAGCAGTTAAAACTGTTAAAACGGCTCCAAAGCTACAAAAGCTTCCTCCAATTTGGACTCTGGCTCTCCATGCACTCAAAGATCAGCACTGTCAAGTAGTTTGCTACAGGTCAAAGATCACTCGACACAGATTTACTTCACCCACGCAAGCAAATCCGCTAATCGCAGTGATCCCACTGGAAGGAACTGAACCTAGAACATAATTTTCAGGTGTGATGCACTTTATGTAAAGCTCTTATTTGGAAGTCGCTTTGGATAAAAGCGTCTGCTAAATGCCTAAATGTGTAGCCATTGGAAAAACCTAAGAAACCTAAATATACAGTTTCCAAAAATCGAGATATGATAATAATATCTAAAATGTCAAGCTATACTAATATTCCTGTGACCTTATGAAGGAAATAAATGAGGGAAATGAAGAACTGAGGACGAGGCAGGTAGAGTTATTATTCCCACGATCACTTCACTGTTTTCTCCGTTCCTGACGCTCAGTTTGGCTGTTGAAGCAGCAACCAGCGAAGGAGTAACAACCTCTGAGCATCAGTGTTTCTGTTTGTTCCCTGAAAGATTCATAAGCGCCACATCCACATGAATCATTCACTAAGGAAATGATTGTCGTAAACATGAAGTGCCATCTCTGCCACTGTGCGCTGAAAAATTCATGCTTTTTAAGGCATAAATTATGACACGGCTCCTGCTGGGGGACGGGGGGGTCGGTGCTGAGACTTTCTCTTTATCAACCTTCATCTTCCTGACTGAGGTTCACTGTCTCGCACACACACACACACTAGAATTTTGAATATCACAATTCACTGTTACAAGGACAGAGGTAAGAATGTCTGTTATTTTTTATCAGTAATAATAACATTTTGTTCACCAAGTTAATTTCCAAGATCCAGGAAAATGAAACAAAGTAAACAGTAAAATGATTATTATTGTGGAGTTGCGTCCACAAAGTTTGCTGTGAGGGATTATTACTGACTATTCAGGTGGGCTCACTTTCAAAGTAGTCTAAAGCTCTCTGAGCTAATGCGCTTGCTAGCTATCAGTTTGCAAACTGCGGATAAACTGTTAGAACATCTCTAATCAGCATCCCTGCTCATGTTTATTTGACTTTTTTGACTTTGTGATTTGGTGAAAACAACATTATTCTTTTGTTCTACGCTCTCACATGCTTCAATAAAATAAATGGCCTAATACTACCTTAATATAGGATTATTCATTGCAACAGTAATGGAGGAATCGTATTGTGTTTTGAGGTCCAAAGCCTTTTAAAATTGAATTATCTGGTTCCTATGATCATACAGATTGATATTATGATATTAACAAGAAATAAATCAGGAATGGGTACATCAAATCTAAGAGACACAGTCACGATACTGCATTTAAAGTCATGTCTAGGGAACTACTGTAAACTTAAATAAAGTTTCCTGTGAGTTCACTGATTCCTCAGGTTCCCAGTATTCCAGGAAGGTTTGATGATCATTGTGATAATGCCGTTTATTGTAATTTTTTTCGGCCACAAATATTCGAAGAGTGAACTTTGAGGTGCAGGAAAAATTATGGGTTTTTGGAGCATAACTCATTGGAATGAACAGAGAGCTATCTTTGCACAGTATTCACTTCTCTTAATAATCATTTTGGATCAGGTGAAATTATTACTTGAATCTATTTTAAATGAGCCTGACGGTCCTCAGCTCAGTTTTAGATGTTTTCTTTTGAAATAAATGCATGCACGCTGGTGTAACGTATGTGCTTTTGGTCCTGTTAAGACATCGACTCCAAATAGGACACAAGAGGTTAAATAACAACTTATCCATTTCCTCTCATTACCATTGTTATCATTGCGGGTCCTTGGTTTCAGTTCTTCATTCTGAAGTGTGTGTGTGTGTGTGTGTGTGTGTGTGTGTGTGTGTGTGTGTGTGTTTGTGTGTGTGTTCCTCCCTCTATCTATTTCTCGCTCTCACTGCCAAGCCCTGATTTTTTTCCTGGGGAGTGTGTGGTCCTATCTGTGTGAGCATGTTCCCGTCTTTGTGTGTGTTCCTCTCTCTCTCTCTCTCTCTCTCTCCCTCTGTATATTCGGCCCTCACCTCGAGGCAAGTCGATCCTCTTACAGTAATACCATTGCCTAATCTCAGAGGCGTATCAGAGGGAGCTCAGAGCGCTCAGCACTAATAGGTTCACACAAATGGGATCTAGTCAAAAACCTCCCAATCCTCCTGCCACTGTAAATATGGAGAGCATTATCTAAGTCCGCCTGGAGGCCTCTGATGTGGAACTGATGCAGATTTGACAGAGAGACTGAGAGATAGCAGCCAAAAAAAAGGTGATTTAACATGCTGTTAGCAGTGTTACTGCAGTAATTTTATTGGTTGTAAGGATGAATCAAATTTCAACTTTTAAACCCTGATGCAGTCTGATGTCATTCACGCAGAGTTGCTTTAAGGAACAGAAACCATCAAATGTTAAGATGCTCATTTTAAAGGGGTTTTAAGGTATAAAGTTAATTGACATTTTTAAATTTCATATTCATTTGATCCTTTCAAGGCCAAAGTGAAGCCCTGAATGTTGCTGATGCTCCTCCGTCTGCTCATCTACAAATTAATAACTGCATTTAAATGTTGTTGAAGCAGCCTGTCTGTTCAGTCTTTACACTTGCATTAGAGTGTGTCTTTAATATATTTATCAAAACTGTCATTTTTCTCAAAACAGCTGTTAATCAGGTTTTTCTGCCTTCTCACAATGGTGGAAAGTAACAAAGTACATTTACTCATGAACTGTACTTAAGTACAATTTTGAAGTACTTATTAGTAGTAGTAATTACTTGAGTATTTTCATTTTATCACTTTATGCTTCCTACTCCACTACAGACCAATGTAATACCCTAATGAAATACAATAGGGACAGTGGTTTCCAACCTTTTTGGCCCATGACCTCTCTCAACACAGCCGTGTGAAGCTGGGGCTCCTTGTCCCATTTCAGATGTTTGTGAATTGTTAGCAGTTCCACCAAAGTCTGAGTGATTTCCATTCTAAACTTCTCACATGGTCTTATTTAAATAATATTTTGCTGCTAACACTTCTGTACTTTTACTTAAAGGGTAGTTCTGGTATTTTTAAACCTGGGTCCTATTTTTTTTCCTTTACAAATGTTGGGGTCCAAATGACGAATTGATATTTAAAGTTTTGGAATTATCCAGTAGATTGCCTCCTCCAGCATCCACGAATGGGCTACAATGGCTGCAACATAATTGTGCCTGTGAAAGGTCTGTCCACTAACAGTGCTTGTTTATGCCACTGACAGAGTCTAAGTGTCTGTTACTCTAAGTGTCTGACAACATTATGGAGAGCATACAGAGACAGATCAGTCTTCACAGGACGATACACTGTTCAAGTGGAGAACAAAACCCAGTACAAAATGGATTCAAGCTGCTACAGACTTTGTATGTCTACAAGAAAAGAAGTTTTATTCCTAAAAGACAGCAGACTTTAAAATGATACAGATTGATCTTTATTTATGTGCAACCTCCACCTGTTTTATTGTGTCTGGTTCAAATTCTTCAAAGACATTTTTTGTCATTTGAACTATGATTTATGTTTAATTGTTTGAATCATTTATTGTTGTCCTTTAATATAAATACGCACAAAACCGGAGCAGAATGAAGAAGCTCAGTAAATAAGGACATATTACGAGATTGATCGTTTAGATTAAACGTAAACGCCAATTTCAAGCTTTAGATCAAAGATACATATATTATGTATTATATCATGCCATTTGTCCAGTATGGCTTTGCACAGCCGCAAAGGTAAAATTAGGTTAAATAAATATCTAATTGTTTATTTATTGGGTGAGGACTATGTCTGCCTGGAGAAAAAGTGTTGAACGGGCCTTAAACTGCACAGTCAGGTGAAGATGCAGGAATATAGGAGGAAAAATGATGTTCAGATGTTTGGGTGCCATGTCAGCTGCCATCCTCTGTTCCCGCAGATAAACTACACAATGCTGTTTCACTGGAGTCACAAACTAATGAGAGCGGAGCTGAGAGACACACACGGTCCTGCAGTGACACCCAGAGACTGCAAACAGTACTGATTACCTGTAATACACAGTGAGCCTACTGCAGTTCACAGTACTACTGTACACATTGTTGCTTACTTTTATCCTCACAAAAAGAATGAATAATTTGATTATATTGTTCAACGAAATAACATACATTAATCAGATTTCTTTTATTAAATATTCTAAAATTACATTTCTTAAAATGATCTGCTCAGAAATATAATTCACCAAAGATAGAGGGTCACACGGTTGTGATAGCAAAATGTTTTACTTTTATAACCTTGTATATATAATTCTACAATCAGAAATGAATGTTTGTTTCAATATATTGTTTAATAAATGTTTTTATCATATTCAAAAAATGTACACAAAATCAAAGGCAACTAAAGAAACAAGATGACATAGATAAGAAATGTATTGCTGGTGCATGTTTTCTCCATATATTATTCAGTCATTGCTTTTAATTTAAAGTGAGACCATGAAACTTGCTAAACAACACTGTGGCCAAAGCAGAAAATGCTAAGTGTAGTGTACAGTAGTACAAGTCGAGACGAGTTATAAAGTCAGTGATCTTACACTAATATCTATCTAAATTTAGCAACCAATAGCTAACACTAGCCTCCATGAGCTACTGGTCATACAGTGTGTCGAACTGATAATATGTTCTTGCTTATTTATACTTATATTGCTTCTAAATTAAAGTTTTCATTTATTAAATGAAGATTGTGTTATTTCTTATGTTACAAGTTTGATAGTATCACTTTAATACCAATTTTTACCAGGTTTTGAGTTGGGATTATTTTTCAGGAAATTAGATAAAGAATGTAACTGGTGTTAATTAACATTAATGATATATATTGACTATTAAATATATTATTCTCACTACACATATATACAGTAGAAACACACTACAATTATTCTTATATCTTAAGCTTTCATTCATTGATTGAATGTTATTCATCTCTCTTGCCAAATTTTTGTTCTGTGTACCTCTACTGCTGCATTTTAGTTTTTACTAACAATAGAAATTATAAATATGTAAATCAAAGAAATATGTAAATCAAAGAAATATGTAAATCAAAGAAAGAAAAACTCCCAATGTAAGTAGTGTTTTGGGCAAATGGTAAACGGACTTCACTTATATAGCGCTGTTTGACCTTAATGGTTCCCAAATCACTTTACAGATTGGTCTCATTCACTAACACAAACACTTTCACACACTAATGGTGACTGAGCTGCCATCAGGAGACACTGGGGATCAGCAACTTCCCAAGGACATTTCAACGTGGACATGAGGAGCCGGGGGTTGAACTGCCAACAAACCCACTCCACCTCCTGAGCCACAGTCGCCATCTGATCATCACCGTTAGAATTACAGGTGGTCTCTGGGAAATGAGTACAGACCAGGAAAGATGGAAACTAAATCAGTTTGATGACTAACAGCATAATCTCACCGATTGACTCGGTAATAGCTTTGTTTCTACTTGGGCTCACACATCCCAGGGGATCCAAAACAAAAAGAAAATGCTAGAAATCATGAGTCCTGTATACACTGGCTGAGTGAATGATCTGGACTCTGTGAAGGAGAGTCATGGTTTCAGAGATCCTGTAGAATGACCCGCCATGTGATCCAGGTCCACTCCTACTCTTGAGGATTCTGGGTCTGAGAAGGAGGTGTTGATTTTGTCATGACTGAATTCATAAATATACTCTATATAGACACTCTATTGCCCAAGACTTGTCTTGTTTCCAAATTCACTTTCTGAAACGTCCTGCCCAACTCTAATCACCCCCCAGGAGCAACATACAGTCAGCATCTCCTTACCCAGGACCTGGGACCTGTTAATGAATCAATCTGGGTGACTAATTGTATCTTAATCATAATATATGTTCCGCTTTTGTGTGTGTCCAGCAGATAATAATAGCTGTGTGTTTGCTGTGTTTACATCCAGAGTGATTCGATTGGGACACTGCAACACTGCAATTTCCCCTTGGGGCTTAGTAAAGTCTATCTATCTATCTGTGGCCTTTTCCCCAGTAGCTTTTAATACAGGTCATGCTGTACCTGTGCCCTCAGGGAATAGTCACTGGATCCTTCAGTAGATCCAGCACGCTGGTTACACCGATCTGTGACCCTGCAGATCTGTGAAGGGGGCATGAAGCAGGAAGCTAGTGGACTGAATGGGACTGCCCGTAGCAGGGAGAAGAAGGAGGTGTTATGCTTTCTATCATGAATCATGCTAGACTAGACTGGAGCAATTCCACCTGAGCTTACCCTACTCAGATAATAATTGTGAGGTTGACCTAGTTCACTCACCCTTTAGTACGCTTTGGTTTGTTTGGACACCCCTTTTACTGATTATGAACAGTGTCCTGACCTGTTCATGTAGAAAAGAAACATGCAATGTTGGTGCTGTTAGTGACCTGGCTTTGAACTCTTCATATCTTCCAGGGTTTATTGACATGTGTTAACATTTACAATGTTTTTTCCACTATGGGTGGGACATATTTAAAGTGGAACCATTGTTAATTTTCATTGGTAAAACAAGTCAGATGTAGCATCATCAGTAGAGAGAGTATTCAGAGGATGAAACAGAATCATTTGGCAGGTTTTGAAAATACTGTTACCCACAGTGTGCTGTGAGCAATCAGAAAGCACAGCGTCCAACTTTATGTGTTTATGCATCAAGATCAGCTTGTCAGAAAAGTACGGAAAAAGATGAGGGCCTTATGTAAAACATTTAAGTCAGATAGATCAAAGAAATGTTTCACGTGTGGCCCTAATCATCTTTACTATTTGGTTGGCTTACTGTTCACTGTTTTACAAGCAACTTTTTCTTCTTTACCTGTAGTTCCTTACCAAGCTACCTATTTAACTTTAACTGTGCTCTACTAAACCGCATTATAGTTCACATTCCACTTTCTCACCTGATCAGGTGATCAGTCCCTGCCTGCTCCTAGCATGTCTCTCCCTCCCTGTCTTTCTGTGCTGGCTGCAGTGTGGCCACATATCATTATTTTACCTAAAGAACAATGACCCAACTTAAATGTAATCCTGCTGTTTATCTAGCTATACAGAAAGTGTACAATGTGCAGTAGTACTAGTTAGCTATTGTATGGAGTGAAAATAGTCTCAATAATATTTGCAAATGTGTATTACATGATCTGTAAACTAAAAATAAGATTTGTAACGTAAACAGTGTTTTGTGCATAATTGTTTTACGGCTGGCCACGAGGGTTTGGGTCGCTTTTCAGCCCAGAGTCACGCTCTGGTGAAGCGCTGTCCCCCAGTGGGACCTTCAGATGGTGCTGGATGGCCTGGCAGGTCCACCATTCGAGCCCTTAGAGCAGGTGGAGTTGGAGACCTTGTTAATTAAGAAGACCAAACTAAAGAAGTGATCACCATCACAGCACACAACAGCTTAAGGTGATTCTGACATTCATAAGCAAACTGATAGCAACAACAACATGCTAACAGTGTCAATCAAATGTACGCTAGCTCTTCCAAACAACAGAGCTGCTCCAGGCAGAATTGGTAGTGATGAGGAAGGGAGAGGAGCCATTCAAGGATGGAACAAATAAAAATGCAGTGTCCCTTTTACTATTAAGAGAGGTTGGATTTGTTTTTCATGTCATATTTTCACTACCAGGTGTCCCACTTGTCTCAGTTTTCGCTCTGTGACATATAGGCTGTGTTATACAGCTTTTCACAGCAGACATTTTGACTTGATTGTTAGTTAAAAAAACTGTTAATTAACAGGAAGAGATCTAACATCAGAAATGACTAAATCAACGCAACTTCTCGTGAGATTTCAGATCGAGACTTTCTTTTTGGTTAAACAAAAAGGATCTCACTCTTCAATAAAGTCTCTGTAGGGATCCTTTCCACAATGTGGTCAGACACTAAGAATAACAGTCTGAGCCTGTCAAGAGGTTTTCATGGGCCCAATTGCCCCAAAGGAATAAATTTGCAGCTGCAGGATGAGGCGCTACAGTAACTATTTACCATCATTTAGACCCCAAATGTAAAAAACAAACAAAAAAACCCTTAAATGTTATAGTAAACCATGTCAGTGAGTATCAGAGCATCAGAGCTCTGAAACTGCTGGTGTGATGTTTTGCCAGGGTGTGAGACTACCACAACTGTAACCAAAACAACAAAATGGCAAAGAATAGGTAAGGAGCTGGGGTTGATGTAGCCTACCGCAGAGGTGATGAGCTGCTAGATGGCAGGTGTGAAAGGTTGGTTGAGAAATTACTTCCTTTCACTCTCATGCTGATTTGTAGGCTACCCTTTAGTTTTTTCCTTACTTGCTGCTTTGACAGCAAGCTATGCTGGGTGTCATTTCTGTTTGCACATTAGACTTTGATAACCTGAATAAATAAACCAATATAGACTGCTGTGTTTGTTGTGCACCAAACCAAAATTCCTGTTCCTCTTTTATCTGTGTTGAGAAGGTGAATCATAATGGAAAGATTGAGCAGTCTGGGGAGTGTTGTGTAATCCAAAAGGTAGACTGTGGCTGTGTAGTTTCTATTCATTTGATTTTAATCTTGACACTTGCTGTGAATTAATGAAATTAGTGTCCGTGCAGGATGAGCCTCTCCTGTTTTATCCTTTTCTTTAAATGTCTTTGCTTTGTTGTTTCATTACAACGTTGTGTGTTGCCCTCAGATTTCACCCAGGGACTACAGGTGGAAATTACAGGGAGCTTCTAGTGTTATTAGCAGCAGGGACTGATCAGCCATAACATTATGACCACCTGCCTAATTTTGTGTAGGCCCCCCTTTTGCTGCCAAAACAGGTGTGACCCGTCGAGGCCTGGACTCCAAACAGACCTCTGACGGTGTGCTGTGGTATCTTGCACAGAGACGTCAGCAGCCAATCCTTTAAGTCCTCCGTAGATCAGACTTGTTTGTCTAGTACATCCCACAGATGCTCCATTGGATTGAGATCTGGGGAATGTTCACTTGCTGTCAAATATATCCCACCCACTGACAGGTGCCATTGTAACAAGATAATCAATGTTCTTCTCTTCAGCCGTCAGTGGTCATAATGTTATGGTTGATCGACGTATATATTTTTTAGCATTACCTATCAAAGACAAAATCTTAGTCAGAAATGTTCCCATCTGTAATAAAGATCGTAGTATTATGTTTTAATACTACACCTCAAAGCGTGTCAAAGTGTCATGATTAAATTTTAATTTGTTAAAAAATATCAATTATTTTGCTTTTGGTCTTCAGAAACTGAATGTTTTTTCATTGTGACATGAAATTTCCATCATTGGTAAAGCTTAGTGTTGCTGACAAGCTAATAGCTGGACAGCTGGGAAAACAAAGACTGTGAAAACAATAAGAAAAGTGAGATCTGTTATTCATCTCCATTGCTTTCCTCATTATTTCCATAGATATTGAGAATTGATAACTAAACTTTGTAAAATGTTGTTTATTTGGGTTTTTCCAGACATGAAACACCAATACAGCTTGGAAGTTTGGCTTATTTAGTTAAATAAAAACATCTACATAAGCTCAATTTTAATTTTACACTGACCTAATCATGTTAAATTCAAATCAACACAATCATACATAAAATGAGGCACGAGTCACCACAATAAAATAAAGACTCATTTCAGATTGCTAAATGTGCCCTCGGCTTTTATTAACAACCACATTATAAAATACCGTCATGAGACCAAACTGTTGCTGGTATAATCAACAACAGTGCACATCTACTGCCTCCATTCATTCAGTAATAAAAAAAAGACATTATCTGCATACAGTAACACTAGCATGACGGGATACAGTAACAGAACAGGAATGTGTCAGTTTTGGCTTAGCGGATATCCTAAATCGAATTATAGGACTTGAAATAAACATTCTTTGGGTTCGTTGTAAACCACAAGTGACACACACACACACACACACACACACACACACACAGGATATCCTGATTATTTTCATGACTTAAGGAACATATAATTTAAATTCAAAGTAGTAAAAAAAAAAAAAAAAAAGCTCATTTTAACATAACCCAGTGGAGATCAAGACCTCCTTGCTGTTTATTTCCCCATTAGAAGTAAGGAGCGCTTGAATTTACATTCTTCAAATTGTGTAAAAGAAAAAAGAATTGCAGGATCCCCACAGTGTGTTTACAGTACCTTAGAAAAATAAAAGAACAGGTCAGGTAGATTTTAAGGCTGAAACTAAGTTGAAGGCCCTCAAATTAGTGACTACAACACTCTCTCTAAGGGCACTTGGGACATTTGATGCAACAGAGGAGAAAAGATCACTATTCACAACTTATTTTTAAATTAAGACACTTTATAAACATCCGACCACCTTGCATTGCCTGGCATAGTAACATCCCATCATCATCTATGATAAAACATTAAAAGAGGATACCTTGACATGTTTAGCTTCAGCCCACTGTTTCAACCTGAAAGAAGAGGTTTGGAGTTTCTCAATGGACAGAGAGAGAACTAAACTAATAGATGTAGCTAACGGACTGTGACTGGAGTATATATTTTTACATTTTTATAAAATATCAAGTGCTCTGCGGACATTGGGCTAAAACTATGAATGCCAAAAAGTATATTATACAACATTATGGCTCCAGATCCAGTCGCAGAGGTGTCAAGCAGGAACCAAATTACTTAAAATAAGACTTGTATTTTAAAATCCTGAGTTAAACAACATTATCAGTCACACAGACACTGCATGACCTCAAACCCCAGTAACAGCGGACATTTCTTCGGTGAGCTTCCCCCCCCCCCCACCATTTGCATTTTAACAGAGTCTGTGCATAGAGGAAGAACTGGAGGCATTGATGTCAGGGTCACTGGAGCAAAAACACTTTCAGTAGCGCATCATTTCTGCAAATCAGGTGAACAGACTGGTGGTTAACCAAGCCCCTCATTTCATTTCGAAAAGTTGATTTCACGCATCTTTCTTTTCTGTCATCACCTTCTAAGGTACTTGAATTAGGAAGAGATCCACTTAAACTCCGACCAGGCGGTCGTTTCTGTGCAGAGATTCTGATGTTGACCATTTCAGCAGCGACTCCACACAAAATGAAGATAAACAAAGCGCTGCTTGCACTTTACAACCCATCTCGCTGCAGTTTTGCTCCATCTCCCGTTCAGCCCCTTTCAGATGTTTTCGGCCTCTCTCTGAGGAACCTCCCTGATGCTGTCCTGGGGTCCACCACGGGCCGGCGGGCGCCGCCGAATGCTCCGCCCGGACGAGATGAGGTCGGCGTAGCCACGGGAGTGAGAGAAGGCATAGGCGGAGCGGCGGGAACGCTGGCCACGTATGAAGCCTTTTGGCTTTATCTCCCTCTCCTTCTCCATCTCCATCTCGTACTTCTTCCTGTTTTTCTGGACCTGGGGGATGATGGGAAATAAGTAGGTAACAGATAAAAAAAAAAAAAAAAAAAAGGAGGCACAGCGTTACTTCTATTTCAGCCAAATACAAGACCAGTCACATCTTTTTTTAAACAAGCAGAAATTGGCTTCAAGAAAACGATATAGAATTATCATCTTGCACAAAATCGTATCTTTGATATTTTTCGATATATTGGCTTCTCCAACTTATGTGACAACAGCTGTTGCTACTACAAATAACCATACTATAAGCATTTGCCCTTTTTTGACATAAGAAAAAATGGACATAGGAACTGGATCCCAGTATGCAGCTGTTCCGACCCTTGTGTAAATAAGGAATATGGTATCTCCTATCTACTTTTTCTTGATATTTGTGATTATTCAGGCAGTCCCAACAGCAGGGTGCTTAGTGGAGGTCTCACATTGTCTCCTACAGAGGGCCAGATGGTTTTATGGAGGAATTGGATGCAGATAACAGGCAGCAGGCTGATGCCCACAGTCAGGATGATGGTTAACCACAGGTAGGGCTGACGCAGAGCATTTGACGCAGCACCTACAAACACAAAATACACATGTTAAGAGTAGTGAAGAGGGTTTCCATAAAAACTTTAGATAGGTCAACTTAAAGTCCCAAAGAGCAGTGCTCTAAGAAACATCCAATGGACGCAAGGTCACAGTGACTTTTTACCATCAAATTCTAATCAGTTAATCCTTTATTAACGTTAAAATGCACGTGCTTAATATCGGGTTCATGAGAATGGGATGCATGTTTGTATGTATGCATGTATGTATGTATGGACGGACAGCCTGAAAATATATTGTCTTGGCTATTGCCAGCGCAGAGGCAGAAAAACACAATTCTCTCCCATTTCCGATGCAGAGTATCTCTTACTATGCGCCTGTGCACACCACTTCAGCATGTGGAGAAATCCAAAGCTCGACAGGCCTTAGTTACGACTGGTCTATCACTGTTGAGCGGGGGGGGGTTTAAAGAATGGAAAAGGGTCCAGAAAACAATTGGGGGTCTGTGTTAAGCTGCACATTTACAGTGAGAGTTACACTGCAGCTCTGAGTGGTTTGGAGAAGAGACTTTAAAGCCAGTAGACGTTACCACACAGTGGTGAACTAACCAGTGAAGGTGAATGCTGAGGGGAAGAGGACGTGGATCCCGGCACTGTGGATGTCAAACAAGATCCCAAAGTAGATGGCTATGCTGCCCAAAACCGCAAAGCAGTTGACAAAGGTCCAGTAGGAGGTATCCAGAGACATCTGACAAACAAGAGGTGGAGGAAATAAAAGTCAGGTATATTTTTCACTTTTATTTATTTACTTAAAGCTAATGCACTTCCATTCACGAACAAGGAAAGATATAGGGGGTATTATCTAAGGGTTGCTAGAAAATACTAAACACTGATGTGCGGCTAACCTGCAGGTTCACTGTAAAAACAAGCGATGAAGCGGTGACGACGGCAAAAGACTGGTAGTCGGATGGGGCTTCACCGTCCTGCCCCATAGTCTGCAGGAAGGCTCCATAGGGGATGAAGAAGATGACGAGCGAGACAAAGATGCCGTGGAACAAGCTGATGAAGAAGTTCCTGTAGTTGAACAATGTCCCTAGCTGGCCGGGCCGGTAGAGCTTGGGAAATTTCAGACTTAGTTTGTCATTAACGTCCTGCAGCGGGAGGAGAGGGAGGAAGTAGAGGGATCACTTAACAGTTCTGGATGAGTTTTTTTGTGTCTGTGTGTGTCTCTGTTTCTCTCGAGATTTTTATATGGCACACTGCTATATCGCAGAAGTAGTTACTTGCATCTGTAAAACATTTCTTAAAGAACAGGAAAATCTAAAGAATGCCAAAGGCTCAAAATTTTAGAGGTCAAGTTTCAAACCTACAAACTTTTAAGACTTTGTATGCACCAATAATGTACCTGCCAATGACTTTTCTGTCTACAACAACACCTGTTTTTACCTGGTCAAGAAGTCCAACTAGCAGAACAGGTAAGCTGCTGTAACAGAGATTGTAGAGCGTGATGAACCAGTCTTCAAAGGCGGTCTGCAGACAGGAAAACAATTATTCAGTGTCTGGTGGTGAGAGTAAACCAACGTATGCCGTGACGAGGCTACATGACGGAAAGGTTTTGTGCTGCTGACCTGTGAGGAGTATCCACTGAAGAAGGAGAACCAGAAGTGGACCAGGGTAAAGGCAAAGTTCTTGAAGAAGAAGAAACGGAGGAATTTGCACATTCTGATGTAGGACCAGCGTCCGTGCACCAGCAGGAGGCGCTCTAGGTAACGGAATTGAGCAAAGGCGTAGTCGCTGGACATGACGGCCTGCATCCCCTCCTGACCACTGATACCCACGCCAATGTCTGCAGCTGGAGGGACAGGACGGTAAGGGGGATTAGAGTAGATTAACTGCAATGCCTTACATGCAAAACCAAATGTGTCCTTTAACGTGAGCAGAGATCCTTCTTGTCCTTACTCTTGATCATGTTGACGTCATTGGCTCCGTCTCCGATGGACAGCGTCACAGCTTTCTTGTACTTCTTCACCAAACTCACCACATGCGCCTTCTGCTTGGGTGTCACGCGACAGCAGATGACCGCCTCGCACTCACAGGCCATGTTCACAAAGTCAATCTGCAGAGATCCCCATATTTCACCATATTTGTTATGATGAATCCATCGTGCGATGCAATCATACCTCACTTTTGTACTTATCTGAATTGTTTCATGTATTTGGTTGTACCTGTCTCCTCTCCTTCTCCCAGTCGTTCATGGGCTGTCCATCCTGAGGGGTGCTGGGAGGCGGTCGCTTTCCCAGACGACGAAGACGCAGACGGCGGCGTTTTTTCTTCTTTTCATACAGAATCTCGTTCTGAGAAAATGAAATCAGAATAAAAATCAGCACAATCCACCAAGGTGGCTGGTGGCCAAATGAGAATTTAGGATACTTTTTTTCCTGTGGTGGTATTTCTAAATTAATTACCAATTTGTCATCATCTTTAAGCAGTGTTAATCTTGAATGCAACTCACCAGCCATCCTCCGGTGATGATGAGAGCGTTTTTGCCCGTCTCGGGGAAGAAAGGCTCCGCAAGTTCCTTTTTGCCCCGAAGGCTGGATGGAGGCTCGTTTCTCCTGTTGCCCTGACGAATCCTTAGCTTCTCACTGGAGACACAGGAACAAACGAACAAACTCAGAACAACAGTATCTGATAGACTTGGATCCTTGTGTGCGTCTGCTGATACCAAGATGAGAGGACGGGGTCAGTATACGAGTTGGGGAGAGAGGCAGGTTGGCATCAGCAGTGATGAACATGAATAGGTTTTATGATTAAACACATATTGAACTTTGTATTAGTGTTGTACAGCATGTTCAGTTCATAATTTAAGAAAAGGTTCAGTATGTTCATCCCATCAAAGAGAAGATAAAATAAAAAGGAGAGATTTGTAGCATTACAGCAGCAGAGGCATACCACAGAGTGAGAGAGGAGACGTGTATGTAGACATGCTAACATGAGGCTTCAGCAGTCTGCATTAGACAAAACAAGCAAAATTCCCTTTGTGTGTTTCCTTTACTTAACCGCAGCAGACAAATCCCTCCCACTAATATGTAGCACTGTTGCCGCAACAGAACAAGACTGCCAGGACGAAGTAAACCACTCGATTTGTGTAATTCAGACTGCTAAAGCCTCTTATTGGCTGGAAGAGATCACAGGAATAATTACAGCATAACTCCTTCAACATAAACATGGCACGCGAGTAATGTATCAAAATAGACTTGAAAAAATCCAAACCTATGATTTAATACCAATTAACTTATCTTTTCATTTGTATGAGAGAGAGAACATGCTCTCTTCATTCCAGACATTAACAATGTTGGAAAAAAAGGAACTTTTCTGACTAACAGTATGAACACTAGTTGATCTTTAGGACTTAATTATATTACTGTTGCAGGCTGTGACATTTTCACTCACTTGACGTCTTCTCCGTAGTGGATCTGCATGTCGTCTGCCAAAAGTGAACAAGAATATCCAATGTTCTCAGCAGTTTCTGAGAAAAAGATAAAAACATTAAAAGCAGGGGAAGAAAACATGTAACAAGTTATTTTAATTTATTTTATAAATTATAGCTGTTTCAGCAGTAGGACAATGTTCTGACCGGATGATTCTACTGAAACTCTTCTTAAATGTGACTCAAAATGAGGGTAACTTCTGATCACTGGAGAAAGATATGATCTGTAACTGTAAAATAAGTAAGCAGCTGCTCTAACTCCATTTTTGTATCACCCATTAACAGCAACATAATGTTTCAGATAGTTCACCCATAAATCACAAAATATACTTTAACCATTTGTGGGGGATATTTTTCCCACCATTGAGACATGTAGTTATGCTGACTCAAATTGGTTTGTTGGTACATCAGTACAGGTCAACTGACTCTCTGTAGTCTGAGGTGATGGTACCTTTCTTATCTCCAGTCAGGACCCAGATCTTGATGTCGGCCTTGGCCAGTTTGGCGATGGTCTCTGGCACTCCGTCCTGCAACTTGTCCTCGATGGCTGTTGCCCCAATCATCTGAACAGAGGGATACAGGAGACTCAATGTTTTTAACTGACAGATTTTCAATGAAGAGTAATGGACACATGGAAACATTTCACTGGTTTCTCTGGTGTTAAAGGATAGAAAGTTAAAATGGGATCAGGGTAAAAACAAAGAGCTGGCGATTCTGCTAAAGATCAGTCAGAGTCCCTTCAAAGTCAAAAGAAAAAAGAACACTCTTACCCACTATGTTTTTCATACTTTCCAACTTATACTTGTATTCCCCAAACTGTTGAAATTGTCAGTAGTATTATTTACTTAACGCTATTTTCGTTGTTTCATAATTTCTAGATTCGAGTGTATGTCAGTGCCGAGATGGAAACTCCACTTTTAATAACTATGAAAGTTCATTCTTGATGTATTTGTCACACTAAAGTTTAGTCGTTTCCACTCACCATCAGGTTGGACTCGATCTGCTCGTACACGCGGTCGAGGGCACTTTCTCTGTCGACCATGGTCAGCTGGGCTTCTTTGTGTTTCCTGGACCAGGCTTCGTACTCGCTTGCGCTGATGTCTTTGTAACACAGGCACAGCGTTCGCAGGGTCGCGTTGGCAAAGATCTGGAGCACAAAACACAGGCTATATTTCCTTCCACAGAAACAAGAGAAAACAGCTGCATGCATACATGTAATCATTTCTACACGTCCGCTGAGCCAAGACAGCGTGTATACAGCAGGGAAATACAACAGTGCAAATGAGAATAAAGCCATGGGATCTCACTTCCAGAGCTGCCTCTGTAGTTTCTTTGTGTCTGGATTTGGGGGAAAGTCGCTCATAGACGACAGTGTCGGCTCCTTTACAATACAGACGAATACGACCGTCAGGAAACTTCACTGAAAGAGAGACAGGAGACAGTAGAACAGAAGATCAGAGCGAGGACAAAGTCACTGTTTTGTAAAGTAAGTCTTTAGCATTGGCTATGAATTCTTGAGTCAAGTCCCAAGTGAAAACCAGTCATAAACTTAGTGTTTCAAGTTCTAAACAAGTCTAATTTGTTTGTCTGCTGCCAAATGCACCTTTCCCTCCTCTTCAGGCAATGGAATTGGCTTCAGTTGGAATCACTGGCATTAAAGTCCTGTCTTTTTGGATTTGGTCAAGTCTTAGGTCAGCCGAATTGTAACTTGTACCCTAGTCTGAAAAACAAACTTATCCTTTAAAAGGATAAGGCTAACAATGTGTTAGTCCGTCTCCTGATACTGTGACTCTGCTACCCTGTCTGTAGCACCAAGCTCATTGGTTACTACTGAAGAAATAAAACTAACAGGTATAATGTAAATTAAATGGGTCTTTAATGGGTTTTAACAATGGAGCTCTATGTCACAGAGGAATAAGATATATCAGGCTATGGATATACAGACAAAGGATCAATTAATTGTTGGTCTTTTAGTATCTTTTGGTATTGTGTGAATTGATACGTTACCTTTTGATCAGGCTAATTAACAGTGTTCAGCAGCTAGCATGTCACTACTTATTATTTCAGTTAATGTAACTACTGTAAAGCAACATAACCAGAAATGACATGCATGTATATGTGCAATGGTATGTGTGAGTCTGTGCACTCGTACAGATGATAGACATGCGCTTGCGGTCCGAGTTGAAGTCGAGCAGCGCCAGCATTTCGTAGGTCATCTCCCGATCCATCTCCTTGATGGTGATAGTGTCCTGCGTGCGAGACAGAAACACGAAGCCGAAGTTCCTGGCTGCCGTCACCAGGGCACCCTCATCAGGAGACGCCGCCTGGTACACCAGCTCACCTGAGAGAACGATATGAACCCATACATGAAGCTGTCATGTCCAACGCAATGCCTGCAGTTTTTTTGTCCTCTTTAGGATATGTTAGGGTTGATTGGCAGGTGCTGCAGTGGTGGTTGCTGTTTGCTCCCAAACAAGGATTTTATAATTACCGTCTTTGTGCTCCACCATGACAGTGTGGCAGAGGGAGAGCAGTTTGAAGAACTCTGTGGCATCTTTATCCTTTCCCGATCGGATGCAGGCAACCAGGGAATGATCCATGAAGGGAAACTTTATGTCAGCAAGCTGGTTCCAGCTCCAGTCCACCGGCTGACGGGAAAGCAGGAAAATAGTTTTGAATGATTTCTATTATCCTTCTAATCAACATACTTTGTTGATCTTTAACTCTAAAGTTATACATAAATAATATAAACATAATATGTACTGTACGTATGTATGTATGCCCCACATAGTCAAATTCAGTATTTGAGAAACATGGCTGAAGTATGTCACTTTCTGTATGTTTTGGATTAAATATAACTTAACTTTTCTCCTACAAATGAAACATTAATTGAATCTCAGACTAAAATTTTGTCACATTTTACATGTAAATCATCTTATTTTGGAACTACACTCTTTTTGATATATTACTTTTCCTCTGTCCAGCGTCACCCCCTCAGCAGTGGTCGGGTCACCTACGGGAAAGAGAAAAAAACTTTGGTTTATAACACAGGCTACAGCAAGACAGAACTGTAATAACTAGTAAAGAACATACACATAGATGGTGAAGAAGGACAAACCGAGTTCATACAGTACCTAGCACTATTAAGCAGAATGCTCGACATCTTGTCATTTTTTTATTCAGATCTTTGTTTTAATGACCCAATGACTAATGGTGTCCAGGCATGGTTTTTATTTTTATTTTTTTTATGTCTCCTTCTGATTTATATACTTTTTCATTCCTGCCCCAACAAACCTACAGCTCCCCAAAGGGATCATTAAAGGCTCATTTTGTATCTTTCTGATAACTCAATGCGGTCAATGGCTACAGGTAGAGATTGAATACAAACCCTGTTAGTTCCTGCATACACTGGTTGTATGTGTAGAACATTGATTTCATGTTTAAAAAAAAACCTTAATGTTAATGATTAAGAGATTGACACAGTGACAAGTCATTGCAATAAAAAAGCAGCAGAGGTCACTCTTCTACAACTACTTCTTACTGGTTTCATTCCTGTCTCTGTCCATTTTTCCCTCACAGGTTATTCCACTAACAACTAAATACCTATAT
This sequence comes from Nannoperca australis, assembly GCA_036023655.1. Taxonomy (NCBI): domain Eukaryota; kingdom Metazoa; phylum Chordata; class Actinopteri; order Centrarchiformes; family Percichthyidae; genus Nannoperca; species Nannoperca australis. The sequence goes on from JAVQJD010075932.1 coordinate 20,511, forward strand.
TAGTAAGGAACTAATACTGCCAGGCTTGGAGTCTCAGTTCTCACTGGATCACTTACCTCCAATAATGTATTTATGGGGGTAACAAAACCACTCAAAAGTCAAACAGCAGCATTAGGTTTGGAGCAGATTTTGATTTGTTTTCATGTCTGAGGGAAATAAACCAGATCAGTACCGTAGGTGCGTCCAGCGATGTTGCATTTCTTGAACTGCATGATGTTCTGTGTCAGAGTTCCCGTCTTGTCGGAGAAGATGTACTCGATCTGACCCAGCTGCTCGTTGAGAGTGGTGGTTCGAGCCTGCACAGGGGCAAGAGCTGATTTAATGAAAAGTCCAAATGAAGACCGTAAGGCAGCTCAGAAAAAGCTGTTAGTGAAACTTGAGTTAAGATTACTTTGTTATTTTATCAGAAAAAAGGGAAAAGAGGCTTGTTCTCTTTCAGCTGTGAAAAGTGACATCATTAGAAAACAAACTGATGGTTGATGATGAAATGCAGTATTCTGGTAAGACAATCTTTTATGAAGATAAGATGTTATCATTAACGTAGACTATGTGCAGTAAAAAATACATTAAATGAACTTACTGTAATGACACTCACAAGTACATGCATTTCAAAATGCATTTTCAAATTTTTGTAGTATTTTCAAACTAATGTTATCATGATGAAGTAACACTCAAAATTGAACAAAACTTCGCATCTGGAGTAAAAGATCTGAAAATATATATTATATTTTGTTGTGTAAAGATTTTTTTTGGCATCACAAAGTCTGAGAAGGAACTATATTTTACCTGATGAAGGTTTAAGGACTGAAACATTATTGTTAATCAGGATTTTTTCCATTCTTTATTCCTGGAAAATTGCCTGTGATGTGTGTTACATTCTGAATAAGATCAGAAAGCTCAAAATAATTATGAAAACATTAGTAATGTACCTTGGCTGGTGTGTCTTTCTCTTTGAAATACATCTGCAGGTCCCAGTTGATGAACTTGCTCTGGCCCAGACGAATCACCTCCACACTGAACACAAAGCAGGCAAATAGGAGTTTTATTTTGACAATAATTTTTTGGAGGCAGAGCTGCTTTTTGATTACAATATGTAAGAACTCTGCAGGAAACCAAGCCACTCTACTGCTAGCGTGATTATCTTGGTTAACTAATTAGCAGGTCAGCTGACAGTTGCAGCAGTGCAGTTGGTCATGTTGACGGTTGGTCATTTGTATTTCACTTGCTTCAGAAAGTGACATCAAACCCAACTTGCAACCAGCAAAAGCTGCTCTGAAGTTTTTGGTTTTAGTAGTTACAAATGTTTTTTATAACTTCAACTAACCAGTTCAAAACTGAAGATTATATGCAAATCCATAGCCTGGGAACCAGACAAATCTACAAGCTCATGTTTTGTTTGCTCTGGCAGATGAGACTGGTCCCCCTCACATTGCCACAGATTTCCAGCCAACCTGGTCCGGCGGGTCAGTCAGTCACCTCTGTTTATCTAATATGAGGCGGGTGTGATACGATGCTACCAATGTTGAATGTTCCAATGAACGAACGAATCCACTATCGCGGCAGTATTAAATTAAATGGATGCTATATTTTCTCTAAAAGAACAAACAACTGCACTTAAAGCTTGTGTTGATAAGAATGGTGTGTTTGCTGTACTCCCAACAGGATTCTCTCAGGACTACGTCACACGTTTTGTTGCTTTGATTGGTTGAAGATCTATCCAACAACGCCCCTTGAAAATAGAAAATTAAATGAGAACTTCTGGACTAATTCACATTTTGCAAATTTTCTGGTGGGTATGGTTTTCCTGACCTGACATATAGTGAAATGGGAACCATGGTGTTGAGGACGATGATGTATCCCCAGAAGCTGAGGAAGCCTCTGAAGGTGGCGTTCTGGTTTTGGCCGTCATACAGATACCAGGACTGAGAGCCGATCTCCTCGTACCAGTAGGTGTGACCGATGGCCAGCCCTGCCGCCACCAGGATCAGCAGCACAAAGATCTACAGGGAGGGAGGACAGAGACACACTTATACACTGGGTGACTAAAAGACCCCAAAATATTAACAAAACCCTTTATTCATATAACCTGTTATTTCAAAAAGTGAATTTAAAATCTGACAAGAGGCCCCTGCATGTTAAGTCAAACCATCGTTTCATGAGATGATGAAAGAAAATGCATTTAAAAAACTGAAATGAATGCTGATGAGTTTTGCGTCTGACTCAAACTTACTGTGTAAACCATGTAGTTCATCAGCTCATCAATTTTGGTCCTCTTGAACCTTGTCTTCCCCCCATTCCTCATGATTTTTGTGTCAGCGCCTACAGCAACATGTATCAAAATGGTGAAAGCTAGCCATTGTTAGTTATCACTCATCAATAATAGTGTCACAAAACAATGACCAGCAACCCAAAGATTTAGAATTTACTATCATGTCAGACAAAGAAAAGCAGCACACTGGAGAAGCTGAAACCAGAGAGAACCAGAGAGCATTTTTGCTTAATGAAATATCAAAATAATTAATTATCTGGACCAGACGGGTCTGGCAAGGGTTCGGACAAAATGTTTGAAATGATATTCGGGTTGGGTTAGGTTACGTATGCTCCATGATCCGTTCAGACAGAAATATGTGGCCCGAGCTTCACTCTAATCAATATACAAGAAGAAAAAATAAAGACAATTTAAAAGAAAATATTTTTGCAAAGACTAGCTTTGAATAAGGTTTAAAAATTATTGTTTACGTGAATTAAAGAAACATTTGCGAAAAGTAATTACTTTCCAACTTTCAACTAAATTAGAGCCGTGTTTCAGCACCACAAAGATGATGTCATTCCCCCACATCTTCAGTATGCACCGTCGGTACTAAAATCATCTTTTTCCTAATTTTAAGTTTGGCAGCAATGCAGTCGAAGGTACACACCTGCGAAGATGACCAGCCCGTGACACCACTCAGTGTTTCTGATCTTGCAGCCTCTGAGCAGCATGTTGTCAAGGTCCAAAGGGTAGCGCTCCCTCTCCCACAGCATGGTCCCTGTGAACTTGTCCAGGCGGTTGTTCGGCTCCTCGCTCTCGATCAGAGCTGTGGGAGAGACGAACAGAGGGCTTTCATTTAAGTCAAAAGTAAAAACTATTCAAATCAGAAGTGTTCATCTCTGGCCAGCATGGATTGGCTACTTTTCCTGACTGTCAGTAACTGTCGAGATACACATACAAACTTAATCTTAAATTTTTTGTCTACTGCTGTAATCAGAGTAAGTGCAGGAATATTATTTATCATAGACAGCTAATTTTTAAATGATTACAATTATGTTTAAAATGTTAGTAAAATTGTAAAATGTAAAATGAAGTTTTTTTCTCGGATTTGTCTGAGTAATTTGAGATAATGTTTGAGATTTATAAACTCAAACAGTAATTATGCAAATAAACTTGGCTTGACTTGAAACCATGCTTACCATCAAACTCAGCCAGCTGACGTTCCTCCTGAAGCCTCTCATCAGTGACTCGGAGTCCCATTTTAAACTTCAGGTTGGTTTCTCTGCGTAGGAAAACAAACACACAAAAGACTGAAAACAAAGCCCAGAGTGATAATAAATAAAAAGTGAAATTTCTCTAGCATGTTACGAGTAACTTGGCCAGCTTGGATAAATAAAATAAATAAAAACTTATTTATAAAAACAAAACTAGTTCATCTTTCGTCCTCTGATGCAAATTGTATGCCACAAAGCTTTGAAAAAAAGAAAGGAGATAATGATGTCTGTTTCAATTCAGTTGCCATTTACTGTAAAATGGTTCCATTGTGACATCGGTGCAGGCCGTCTGTTTGATTTCAAGGCGTTGCTCGCTTAATGGCAGAATATACAGTCACGATGGTAACATGGTTGAGCTTGGCAGAGGCTGTTTAGTGCTTAGCTAAAGCTCTTTACATATTTACTCTCCACTTATCAGTGAGTAATTTGTTGACTGAATGATTAAGAAAACTACAGATCAAACAAAACAAATTGAATCTTACCAGAGCTAAGAGCACTGCTATATATAGTAATTTATTCAATTTGAATATAGCAAATAAATATTCATATTACAGTTCAAAACAAGTTATACAAAAAGTTATACCACTGAATGACAAAGATGATCTATTTTTAAATAATAATTTTTGCCAGACAGTAAATTAAAAAAGGTGAAGAGTCTTACCCGTCGAGCTCAGCTGTTTCTACATAGCACAGGCTGTTTGGGTTAGAGCTGGATAACAGCAGAATGTCAGCCTGAAGAGAAGAAAACACACACACACACGTTAAAAACGTGAAACTCATCAATAATTCTGAAGGGTTTAAACACTCAATCTGACCACACATCTGCTTCTAGTGTATTTCTGTCCTGGTTTAAGTCATACTATATGCTTTTGGTTGCACAGCTTCTCAAAAACTACTTTAACAACCACCTAATTTCTAAATTACAATCCATGTATCAAACCATAGAGATCATTGTTGCAAATCAGCTGATTTCATAACTAAATAACTATGAATAATAATTGTATATATTTTCTGAGTAAAGAAACTGCTCATAAAAGTAAATTTATCTCTTTCTGCCAAAAGATGTGGTTAGTTAGACAATTCAAACCCCATTGGATTTTGGCACAGTCTTTGACTTCATATTTTATTGGATAATATAGTGGTTCAGTATACCAGTGTCCTCACTTGACTGGTTCATATTCTACCCTTTACAAATTATCTTTTTGTTAAAAAATAAAAAATAAAAAAAGAGGGTACGCAATCTTTTTATCTAATCATATTACTTGGGGGGTGCCTCAGGGTTCCGCTGTAGGTCCTATATTTTTTAGTTTGTATATACTTAATTTGTTTTTTTAAAACCTGTCTTACAGACATTAAATGTTGGACATTACAAAACATTCTTCAATTTAAATACAAACTTTATTTACCCTTTAGCTCTTTTACCTCAGTTCAGAAAAAAAAAAAAAACGTATCACATACTGTACATGCCTAATCTTGGAGTCATGTCTAACACTTACATTTGGATGTACTGGATAATAATGTGGTGCGGTCATACTTTCCTCAAACTAAGAATTATATCCAAAATCTACTTTTGTTTTTACAGGTCAGTTTACTTATTAAATATTAATCCATGTTGTTTCAATAGTTGTCAATATTTTGTGATCAGCGAGCTTACTGATCCTGAAACTAAGCAAATCTACAACAGGTAATATAACAATTGATCCATTTAACATACATATTTAATATATTAAAAAAAAACAATAAATAAAAAGAGAATAAAAGAGTTTATAAGAATACTTCTGTAAGGTATGTATTAAGTGGATGCTCAAGGGACTTTTCTGTTTTTTTCATGTTGCGGCACTGGTTCTGCTTGAAATGACAGGGGATCACATGTGCCCATTTAAACAATCTGTGTACGTGCATAGTCAGTCAAGTAATCAGCAGTCAATTATGCAAGCTACATCATCACACCGGAATAAAGTCGTTCTTCTTCAGACGAACCACATCTCCAACCTGGATGTTCCGCCACTTTGACTCTTGAAACCTGAAGCGGAGAGGACCAATCAGTTTTTATACAGGTTGTCATCACTTTTTAATGTTATAAAAGAACAAGAAAGAATGCTCAATGAGTGCCAACATTCACTTACTGGCACACATTGTACAAGAACAAACCTCACATACAATACAAAATAGGCTTTGATATAACACTAGGTATTAAAGCAGATTATATTTCAAAATGCTATGCAAAATAGGTCTTTATTTGTCAACAACGAAAAATTTATCAGTTTTTAAAGATGGTGGATATCTTGTTTTATGAACAAAAGCTATTAAAATTCACATTGTTCTGACCTGCTGTCCAGCAGGACCTCGCACTTTCTGTTGTTGATTTCCTTGTCCATCCTGTGTCGAGCCTGGACGAAGGAAAAAAAAATACACGGTCAGGGCAAACCAGATAACATATTTTATATACAATGTTCTTTAGCTTGAATAGCAGTAAATTAATTTAGAAATATTTTTATATGACCTTCCTATTTTGTATAAACCATTAATTACTTTTCATTCAAAATCCAGTATTTACGCTCTAAAAAAGGTGCACCCATGTGCAACAGCTAAATTAAAACTGACTGGTATCAAATTTACTTACTAAATTTAAGTTATTGCTAGCATACTAGCGTTTTCTCATTGGTTCTATGAATGAATGATTGTTAGAATCACACCGAAACGTAGCTAAAAGTCTTACCAGATCATCCACCAGGTCTTTGATGGCAGTGATTCCCAGCACCACAACCAGAGGGATCAGGGTGGTGTACCAGGGCAGAGTGGAAATATCTGGAATAATCTAACAAACAAACAAACATACATACATACAATTGATGGCACTTATTGGTAGTGGTTTTATGCAACACTAAATACAAAGACGAGTAGTCCTTCTGTATTTTTAAGACATACCTGTAGGATGAGCAGAGCCAGGAAATAAAGGTTGGCAGCTCTCTTAAACTGCTCGTACAGGTTCAGGGGGATGAAGGTGATGACGTTGTACTTGTACGTCTTGATGGCATTTCCCTGCAGAGGACAAACACATTGCAGACAATGATGAAAACAAAGTCAGTTAGTATTTTGTCCTGTGCTGTAGAACTGCAGAAATTAAGTATTCCAAGTAGTCATTCCACCAAGTTTATACATGAAGATCTGTTTACTAGTCATTGGGAGAACTACTCAACCTGTGAAAATGGATAAAAATTAATTTACTTTAAAAAAATATATATATATTTCTAGGGCCAGGTGATCGCAATAATTTTTTATTGCTGAAAAACTTTTTAAAATTTACTGGAAATCTACTGAATGTTTGAAGTGAAAGTCTCGCCAATGATTCTTAGTACCTCAGGTTCTCCACAGCCATAGTATTCTTTGAAAATGACATATCAGTGTGTCTGCCATTGTCATTACAATATTTAGAATGTACAGAAAACAAAGCATCTAAGGATGGAAAGGTTGAAATAATCCTTTACTTCAGGAGACAATTTGGCCTCAGAGGCAGCAGTTAGTCCTGTACTCGGTAGGTATCAGCCTTGTTATCGAGGTGTCAGTAGCGAATCGGTGCAGTGTTTCAGCAGGGGATAACCATCTGAACTCTGTCCATTACAGCCTGGTTTCCACTCTGGAGTGTCTTTTTCTACTGGCTTCTGGTCTGTTTGGAAAGTTTGATATCACAGATTAACCTCCATGCATCAGTGCTGTCTAAATGGCCAGTCAGCGTTGTGGACATTGTATGTATGTGTATATGTATAGTATGTGGACATTGGTTTGGGTTAGAGTCTTACTGAAATGTCTTCTGTACAACCAAAGGACTAATGAGAATAGGTGGATTCCAACTTCGCAGTGAGTGTCCTGGTTGACCGTGCAGGCCACAGTCCAGTTAGTGTAACATGACAGCTGCATTTCATTACAGATAACCGGTTGAACAGTTAATCTTGATTCAGCTGCAGGACGAACAGGGTTGGACAAAAACAATCTTTTTTTCTCTCTCTCTCTACCAACTTTGTTAGATCTAGGACTCTAATGTAGCTACACTAGATTACTGTTTAAGTTGTCTCTAACATGTTCTGGCTTCAGTTCCACTCTCCCAGTCTTGATGTGTCTAATGTGTCAATAAGTGAGATACAGGTCGGCTAAGCTGGACGATCAGGTTTCAGACTGCACAAAGGCTGATGACACAAAAACACACTAGATTATAGAAAAAGTATTTCAAAGTTGTTTTCCATGCGTAGGATAGACAAACAGAACAAAACAGTCGAGTGATAAAACCAAATATGCAGAAACCAAGATAAAGGGGGGCGATGTCAGGTGACAGCAGACACAAGAAAAACTATCAACTCAACACAGCAGGCGTCCTTGTTGGTGCTGTACATCACGTATGAACTTCAGATTAGTGTTTTATACTCACTTTTCATTGGGAATTATTTTAAAAACTAGACCCGACTAAAATCCCTCAGACATGTACAGTATGAGGCCAGATTGTGCTTGATGATGCCCCATGACTTTGTTTGTTCAGTTAAAGATAAATTCAATATTCATGTTAACCTCCAGACATAACATCCGTTTTGCTATATCCACATTTCTTTGCCCCCAAAAGAAAAATTATTGTCTTGTTAACAGAAAAAAACAACAAATTACACATTGCCACCCAAATCGCAAAACTATTTATATGCTTTAAAGTGAGACTACATGTAACTTTTGAAATGGCACATTCTTCCTCTTACAGATGAAAAGATGAATGAACAAGCAATGAAACACACAAGATCAAAAACGAACTTTCGCACTCAGTTCTTCTTTTCCCTGCTTTAGTCATGTTTATACATTTACACACATTTTATTTTAGACCAATTTAAAAAGATAATAAAGTAGAGTTCTGCTGCACTATTCAAACCTAACAGGTTCCCACAAAGCCCATGCAGAATTCTACCACATCGACAGTTTTGTTGGCTTTAGCTTATTAATTACAAAAACCACTGCTGATCATTTGCCAAATCATCCATTAGGCTTTATGTTGATTTCCCTCCCTCCAGGCAACAAATGGTTTGAATTCATTTCTATGAATATCTTGAAACTCTGTGGGCAGAAACCCAATGACCATAGCTACTTACATGACTGAAAATCAATCCGATTAGAGATTCCAACCTAACTATTACGTGGACGCTTAAGAATGTCATTCGATAAGGTATACATTTACTTTTTTTTTTTAAAAGAGCATTTAATCAGAATATAGCCATTATTCTGATTATTTGTGGAATATTAGGGTCCATGTAAACACAGCTAATTACTAATTCATTCTTTTTTTTTTTATCAAAGCTGCATTATCATGTGTAAAAAGTATAGGCCAGAATTTCTATCAGTACAACTTGTGAATGCAGTGTTCATCATCAGCTTTTAATACCCTGCATTACACACAATGTCAATGGAACATGGATAAAAACGTTGACTGATCAATTATCTCTTTACAGCAAATTCTAATTATCTGCACGTTGATCATTACAGAAATAAACTGAGACCAATGACCGCCTTGAATGAAGAAAATCAATCCAATAACGTTCTAAATTATGAAAATCTCATTTAAAAAACACACCTTGTCCTGCTCTTTGACCAGGGTGTGTCAGCCATGCTGAGCTCTATATGCTCAGGATTTATTTCTACCAGGACCAACAAGGAGGGAGAATAAAGGCACCTTCAGAAGACAGTTTTATGTAAACAGTGAACTTACTGAGTATCTGCTCTTCTTGATGCACAGGAAGACTTTTTTCTCAAACTCTGGCAGGTGGTGATAAGGTCGGTCGTTGGCTTTCACCTTCCATCCCATCTCTGAAAAAGTAAAAATTAAAATGGATTCCTTATCATAAATGTAATCTGTAAAGTACAGAATAAACTATGTCTCTTTTATGAGTCCTATGAAATCCATCATGTAAATCAGACAACTTCAGGAGTTGTAAGGTATATTTGGTCTCTTTAGATGAAGCTAAGCTAGCAGTTCTCACTCTTTGTGTTAGGCAAAAGATATCCTCAGACTATCTCAGGTAATGGATGCATAAAAATGAAAGATATCCAACTGATTCCAATCTGATTTTAGGAATAAAATTTAAAAAAATAACTTAAGAAATATAATTATTAGTCACACACACACACACTATAGTTATAGTGACTCACCGGCGTGTCTAGCTTCCACCGGGGGGTGTGGGGCTCCCGGTGGCTCTTCTGGTTCCCCTTCAGAGCTGGCATCCAATTCATCATCCGTCTCATCGTCACTGTACGGCACAACTTCATCGTTAGGTCCCAGGGAACCATCGGAGTCTACACGTGGACGACTCATCTTAGAACCTCCGTTATCTCTGAGAAAGAAGAGTTTGAGTTGATCGTAAATGTAACATAAATGATTCATATTTTACAGCAAATGAGGGGGCTTTGTCCAACATGTTTTCTGACTTTTCAAAACAAGCAGTTACAACCACACCCACTTTAGCAGCAAAGCTCTGGGGATTGCAACGCCGGTCTGTTGGTGTCAGATCTGATTTGTTTTCAAGAGGATAAATCTTAATGACTTTGATGATCCCCTGACTTTTCCACTAGCACCAACATGAGGTTCACATTTGTGGTTTGGAGTGAAGTCAACTATTGGATGGATTGCCATAACATTGGTACACATTCATGATTCATGTTTCCCTCATGATGAATTGTACCAACTTTGGTGATCCTGACTTTTCATCTAGTGTCATCAGGACAACATCTTAATATGTACAATACTTGTTTTGACCAAATACCCGCTGAGGAATAAAATGGGAAGAGAAAACAAACGCATCAGAACATCTGAAGGATTTAAGTCTGGACACAAATTAAATAAAGCATCATGCCTCAGATGTTCACAGGAGGAAGAAAGAAGAAAAGAAATGCCAATGAAAAGTTAAGACAGTCGGATATGCCTGCAACAACACTAACAAGTCTAACACGTTTAGAAATGACACACCACGACTGAAGAAAGCTAAATGTCAAACAGAACAAGAAAACAAATCAAGAAGGAGCAACGATCATTTCTCCCAGCTGTTGCATTAAAATCATTAAATCAATCTGCTTGTCTGGCTACAGCTAATGGATCAATTACATTCAGGTCTGCCTCAATAGGTTTAACATGAGAAATGCTTGTCATAAAAGCTGATCATTAACATTGTGTTGTGTACAGCCATCAATACCCAGTGAACAGATACAGAAATAACGAGCCGCAGTTGAGGTTTACCGTCTGACAGGCAGATTTGACAAACCTCCTGATGTCATGTGATGTGTGTGTGTTTGTGTGTCAAAGTTTCACATGGTTGATAAATTATGCAAATATGTGAATCTGAGGAATGTGACCACACCCTCCTGAACATTGTCACTTTCAAGTCAAGACTGATTACAGTTTAGTGTTTGAGCTTTATTCAGCTGATTTCCTGTTTGTTTTCAGCAATAACCCAACATCACACGTATCCCTGTGAACAGGAAACCTGGTGTTCTATTTGACTTTTTTTTTTAAAAAAGGACCTAAAGAAACTAATGCAGAAACTACATCATCAAGTTTTTGCTTTTGGGATGGTGCAACCAGAAAAGCAGGATGAACCTGTAACAGCTGATTCTCAAGATGTTTTATGAAAAAGTCAATCATAACACAATCTGCCACAACTACATTTTTAAAGGTTTATTTAAAAAGGATAAGTCTGGTCTTGTGACAAACATAAGCACAAACAAATCCCATGAAAAGACCACAACCAACAATGAGTGTATCCTATCAACAAGTTCTGTGTGGGTATCAGAGCCGGATATATTTTATCTCTGTGGCGTAGAGCTCCATTTTTGCCAAAACTATTAAAAATACATCAGTGAGTCACACTGTTGCACTGGCAGACATGTTCCTTCATTACCATGAACAGAGAAACACACTCAATGCTCAACTAGAGCACCAAAATCTGTATTAATCCTCAGTTGAAAATATTCCTCTATAAAAGAACAGTTGCTAGAATTACAGTGCCCCGTTTTAGGAAATGATTGCGCCTCTCTTAAAACATCAAACAATATTTGTTGTTTTTCCAGATGTTTTCCTGAATGCCATAGACAGCGTAGAGAAGCAGCATGAAACCTTGTGGAAGACAAAGAAAGAAGTCATTTGATATATTTTCTTTATTGCTGGACAAAAAACTAAACAAAAAAAACCCAAATGTTTAAAGAAAGCTGCTGTGGCTGCGGAATGCAAAGTTTAATTTAGCAGTACAATCAAAGAAGACTTCACGCTGAATTTGGGCTGGAAAAGTAAGTACGGTATTGATGATTGATAGATTTGGCCAGTTGGAAATGTATCTGACTAATTCCATTGACTATCCACAGTATTGTGCTTACTTTCTGTATATTAAAAACCAGCATCCGCCATCTTTAAAAACCTACGTAACAGTTTGTAATGGCAGCCTTTTAAAAAAATGGAACAAAACACGGACAAATGGAGCGACAGTGAAGTCCAGGGGAAATACGCCATGTTGACTAGTCAAAGTGAAGTATAAAAATCTTGTGTGTGACGTGAGGGACAGTAATACCAACTGTTACGTGCCACGACATGGTCGTGTTTCTTGTCTCCTGACTTTTGTCTCCCTCTGTCCTAAATCCAGGGCATAATCGTGGTGATGCCATACACCTGGGTGAGGGGATGCGCCAGCTCAATCGGAGTGCAGCTGGTGGCCGACGCCCAGGAGCCCTGTTAAAAAGGACTCGGCAGAGGAGAAGAA
>JAVQJD010075934.1:0-15469 GCA_036023655.1 Nannoperca australis
TTGAGAAGTGCCTCAGGCTTCAAACAAGCCACCAGTACTAATGGCCCTACTGCGTGAGAGTGTATACATCTGCCACAGTGCATACTTTAATATGCAGCTAAATGTTTTCAACCAATCACCTTACTGCTTGACTGATTGAGTCTTCACGTACATTTAAAACAATATATGATACATCACCTTATTCTTCCTCTCATCTTCTCCTTCGTCATCTTTGTCTTACTTGTTTGTTTTGCCTAATATCTCTTTCTTCCCTTCTGTCATGCACACGCACACACACACTCACCCTCTCACCGCAGTGACCGGAGATGCGTGCAGGAGTTGGGCCCCGTGGCTGGAGCTAATGGATGGCTCTCAGAAATGGTAGGGTGCTTTGCACGGGGGAGGCACAGACGCGGTTTTTGCCATGCTCTGATTCTTCCCTGTCCCGATGATAGCACCATTCCAGAGAGCTTCATCAATTCTTCATGGGGCCCAGCGCTAAACACAAACAATATCTGACGGAGGTTTGCCACAGGCATGCTCCGAGCACCCTAAACCTCTGCTTTCTCTGTCTGCTCTCAAGTATGTTTTGCAAGCTTGAGCAGTTCCGATACAGTCACGGTGGAATGGGGACATCTCATTCAACATCAGGTCGATTGTTTGATGCGATGTATTTAACCTTGACTGTGCTGGATTCTTGTCATGACACACTGGAACTATTGATTGTGGTTTTTGTTAGTGTTATTACACTTTTGCAGGATTTCTTTTCCATCATGCATGAAACTAGAAGCTCAGCCATTCTGCGACATCAAGACGAATATAGGCTGCAGCTGTGTGCACTCACCTGTGTGTTTGGTACTTCAGTGTTCCACTGGAACACAGATGCTGAACCAAAGAGTAGTATGAAATAAATGTGAATTTGATTTACATAAAACCATGGCCATTGACTGAGTTAACAAATGCTCATAAGTGTGGTGGTTTAGTCTCCAGGTCTGTAGATAAAAGCTATAGCAATACAATTTGCAAAGCTTGAGCTGGTTCACCCACTATCAAAAGAATCTGAACGGTGACATTAAGCTTATTTCTTTTGCTGTTGACACACCCAGACTCAAAATAACAGATAATGAGCTTTAAGTCTTGAGTGTTCTCTGTGTTTTAGCAGCATCAGCAAAAATGCCAGCATGAGCTCCGTTGTGTCTGTCTGTAAATCTTCCACTGACATTTGCATAATGATTAATGAATTTGTTTGACTAACACCAAGACCCCTTTTACCTGGAGCATAAATACCTAATTCGTTTTTATCAAACACTGTCTCCTACCTTGTCTTTTTTTATGTCACTTCATATATTAAAAGGACAAAGGCCACTTCTGACTGTCTTGCTAATGAACGCTATTTGCGTAATTTGTTGCCAAACACTTTGAGGCCTGAAGGGAACGAAACTCATTTGTATCCCCACTCAGGTTAGGAGAACTTCTGTCTGCTCCTGTGCTCTGATGGGGTAGATTAGTTTTATCTTATAACAAACAGCGTCATGCCAGCAGTTGTCTGATGGTAGCAATATTGATTTTAACTCTCCTGTGGTTATTTTATTCATCTGTCTCTGTGGCTGATGGCTGATGATGAGGAGTGTGGTGAGATCAGATGTGTTGCTCGTTAATTTTCTTGGATGAAGAGGCCATTTCTTTACTGGGTTGACTTGAGGACTCTCACTCACACTGTGTTTTAATAGCTTTCTTTGGGACATTAGTTTTGAAATTGGAATTGTTTTTCCAGTGGACATTGTAGGGACCTGTGTTTAACAGACTTATTACAACGTGTTTTATGTTCTGAGCTAAAACCCGCCCCCCAGCCAACATTATCAAACAATTTTTGGCAGCTTCCTTTAATGTACTGGCCATATGACCATTAAGGAAGGTTGCTTGAATAGGAAATCACATACTGTCGTCTGCTCTGTAGCGTGGCCCCCATCCTTTCTCAGCGTGGCTCTTCATTCATTACCTGATGAGTGCTCACCGACACGGCCCTGTTCCCACTGTTAACCAGTGTCCATAATAAGGAGTGGTGGTGGCACAGACATCTTTCACTAGTCGACTTGTCATTAACTAAAAGCATTGTGGAGCTTTACTCCCAATTACCACTCCTCTCACTGCTCACATAAATCACACATTGTCGTCTTTCATGAGCTGAACTCTTGTCAGATTTTCTCTCTCTCTCCAGCCCACCGCTGCCCACTTACCCACTGCAGTTTCTCTCTTTGCCCCACAGGAGATTTTTTGACCAGCATGCTCTGTGGATTTCGGCATAGTACCATTATGAGAAGAAGTAACTTTACCTCCCAACCTGTCCCCTTTTATATTGAGTGCAAACGGTGGTTTGATTGCAGGAGGTTTAGGCCAGAGCAACAATAGAGACCTCATCGTTTAAGCTGTTATGATCTTTTAATGGTCTTCCATTACTGTATCGTTATCCTAAAAGCCAGCGGTCACTGCTGTGGGCTCTCGCTTTGATATCACTTTCATTAAAAGCAGGCCAGGATCATCTGTAGTGGCATTTAAGTCATTTGTTAAGTGTGTGCAAATATGTTTGTGAATGTATGTCTGTGTGTTTAGAAAGGAGACTGGCTGAGGTGCAGTGTATTTTTATCTGCATCATCGATCTGTTTCAACCTCCCCTCCTCTGCTCCTGGGTGTAGAAGCCTTGACCTTCAGTGAGGGAGGTATCAATGAGCCATGTGACCTCCGCTCTGGGCCACTGCTGCTACACCATTCTCTCACACTCACTAATACACACACACTAATACACACACCTGCTTGCACATGCAGAAAATGTACTGATACCATGGATCATGGGTAACAATAACAGAAACGAAATGCAGGAAAATCTAAACCAAAGCCGCCTTCGGTTTAGATTAGAAGTTTCCTCTCCACTCCAACACTCTCTGGATTCCTATTGCCACACATGCAGAAGAGCCTCTGTCTTTTCACAAAAACACACACACACACACACACACACACACACACACACATACGTGGAGGGGTTCGAGGTCTCGAAACACAAGATTTCTGTTGTCTTTGTTTGTCGTCAGCACCTTCTCAGGCGGTTGAAGTTTCGCCTTCTCCGGAATCAGCCGAGCGCTGCAAGGGGGTCCGTCTGCGAGTGTTTGCATATCAGAGTGTGAGTGTGTGTAAGGGATTGTGTGTCTAAGTGTGTGAGAGCATGAGCAAGCTGTCTTCTGTGTGTGTGTGTGTGTGTGTGTGTGTGTGTGTGTGTGTGTGTGTGTGTGTGTCTTGAGGAGGAGGTGGAGGGCTCAGTAGCTGCAGGGCACTGTATTGATGTCGGCTCCCCCCCGCCACCCCCCACCCACCACCGGGCCCAGCTCTGTGGGATAGTGTGTCAGTAGGACAAAGGCATGGCGCCATCCGTCCTGCTCTACGGGCCAGTAACTAGAATTAATTACAAACCAATCGAATCCGCTGCAGCCAATTGGTAAACTAATTGGTAATTTCAGCTGCCTACCTATTCATGGATGGGCATCTCACTGTGGCCACTGGTGCTGGTGTTCTAGGTGTGATCCCCTCAGATGGACGTTTGTTCACTGTAGCTGTGCCCAAACCAAGTAGATGTTTTGGCTGTGTTGTTACAGAGTTACTGAAGTCACTTTTATGAGTCTTATGAGTTCAATTTGGTTACAGCAGCAGGTAAACAAAACTATTTTGACGTTGTGTTTTCAGAAATATTTAATTTACAAATTGTGTTACAAAGTGTACTGAGTTTAAAGTTATACAGTTCAGTATCAGGCAGTGTAATTACATTTTCCCATGTTTAGAGATATCCAAGTCACAAAATGTTTGCCACCACCTGCTACCACTTCACGAGGTAAATAAAATGTTGTTTGTGGTGTTCTGTGAGGCTGTTCTTGGACACAGCAGTGCTGTGAACTAAATGCTAATGTCAGCGTAGTAACTCACTTGCAATGACAACGTTAACATGCTGATGTTAAGCAGTTACTTTTACCATGTTCACCATTTGTTAGCATGTTAATACCAGCTAATTAGCACCAAACACAATGTTCAGCTGAGACTCATTAGTTTAGCAGGTATTTGGTAACGAACCAAAGTGAATTTGACCTGATGATGGTGCTAAATGAAAAGTCAGGGGGATCACCAAAGTTATTACAATTCATCCCGAGGTGTACCAAAAGTGTACCCACCGCTAGCATGCCTAAAAAAAATTGCATTTCAGAAATTCCACATCAACATCTTTTGTAAATTGGGTGAACTAACCCTTTAAAAGTGTTTTAGACTTCTAGGAGTCACATCTTATTTAAACACTGGTCAGGACATGCTCCACTGGCCCTTGTCTGCCCCAGCTGCTTGTTGCTTGTCTTGTAGAAGTGGTGGATGTGAGGTTCGGGTTACGGCCCGCTCTGACGTGGCCTGGTGATAGGGGACACGATAGAGCCACTGCCCCCACTATTCCCCTCCAGACATTCCCCACAAATAGCCCCATTAGCTGGGACCGTTGCCCCTATTCTTCCAGACCATTCAAGGATACTCTTTTCCTTTTAGCATTTCTATAGCCTCAGTAATAGGTAAGTCCGGTGCTATGGAATTGTGGGAGATAAACGTGGTTTAAGCAGGGATTCTTTGAGAGACCTTCTGACCGCTTGTGGTTTTGCCCTGATGATGCTGTTTATCACTCCAGTGTCATCCCTGCCTTTGATTGGCTGAGAAAAGTCCTCAAAAAGGACAGTTGACTGTGTTTCAGCGAGCCGTCAACATGTCTGGCTCTTGCCGTTTGGGAGGAAGTGCATGAGGGAGGATGAAAGGCATGTCAAGGTGCCAGGTTTCTGGAGGAACATCAATCTCCCAATTAGGCTTGAAATAACCTGGCCTGACCTGACACTTCCTGTCTAAGAGAGAGAGAGAGAGAGAGAGAGAGACAGGATAGGAGGACAGGAAGACAGGAACGCAGAGAGAAAGTGTGAGAGGCTGAAAATGAAACTGAGTGGGGCTTAGACAGAGTCACAGGACATGTGAGCACAGTTGGGACAAGTGAGTGTGTGTCATGAGGGAGCGCATTTAAATACAAATGTGCAGCCATCTCTTATGCAGGATGTCTCAGGTTTTACTGTCGCTTACACAGCGAAATCAGTGGTATCAGTAGCTCGGTTGTGCTGTGTAAATCAGAAGATACTTGCAGTTTAGCTACAGTTGTACTCATTGAGTTAAAGATATCCAATGGGGAAAGAACCATGATGATCAAACGATCATACAGGGTTTGAAAAAAAACCCAGATTAGCCAAACCAAATGAAACAATATGAAGGTGAATGTTTTAGTTATCACCCAAATTGTTATAAATATCAAGCACAGTTTGCAGAAAGACTTTGTGGTTCAACATTGACTTCCCGTACTTACTGTTTTCCAGTGCAAAGAGGCTTGATACTGACATTTCAGGTATGCACACTTTCAGTTTTACCTTAAAATAAAGTGGTTCAGATTATCTTGCTAAACTGTTGGCTTTGTATATCACAATAAACCAGAATGATTCCGTTAAGCCCATGAAAACTTTAAATCAAGTAGTTATTTGTCAAAGTGTTTGTCTAAAACATGTAATATTCATGACTTAAAAGCAACATTCAGAGTAAAAAAACATCTTTGGTATTATTTATTGAATGTTTAAAGCCACTCAAAACTTAGTTTCAAATCTAATGTATTTCTCTATTATACTCAATATTGGAGTCTTTAGAAGCAACAATCAAAACTTAAGTAAAAAAAAAAAATCCTTAGGTTTATTATTTATTAAGAGTTTAAACACTATGAAATCACTATGCTATGGAACCATATTCTTCTAATGTGTTTGTAATGACTTGACCTTCTGACAATTGGCTTCCTGTGTGTTTAACCAAGCCCTTCATCACTGACTAAGTGCACCTGCAGAGTAACATATATAGGGCTGCTCATCATGCATGCCTCATTTTGCAATGAGGAAAGTCCAACATGGACTTAAACGTATGCACTCTTGCACATTTGATCCTTTTCACTATCTGTACAGCCCTGTAATGTATAATGTGGAAATATTTGACTCCGGTCTGAATCTTTTTTTTTGCTCCCTGTGTGCGAGTCCTCCTCTGTTGTATTGTAACTTTTTCGCTGACTACCGTACCAGAGAAGAAGACAAACAAAGGACAACTAAGGTGCAGCCAAACCCCTGTGATCTTTCTCCAAATGAGTTCCACTTACTTTAAACTAGTCACACAGAGTAAAAATGAAAAGCAGAAATCTCATACGTTAAATAATTAAGACGGTTCTAACTTTGGTTGGTTTGTAGGACTCCATTACTCTTAATAAGAAGCAAATTCAGAAAATACATTTAATTTCAAGTTGCTTTGACACCACTTATCAGAACTTTGACTGGGGAGAAACAAATGCTTTCCTCATGCTTGTTTTCTTCTTATAGTTCAATTACAATTTGTGAAAGATTTAAAGGGGTTGTGTTTATGTATTTTACAAGTCATTTTTTGCATGTCCTTTATTACTGCACTAACTTGCAAATCCGCCTTCAACTTCGATCTCCACGTTTATCACGTCCCTCATGATGCATCAGTGTATCATGTCATCCAGCAGGATAGTCTGTAGTCTTGTTGAGTTTCAGAGTCACTTCATTGGTCTAATATAGGTACCCATCACCATGTTAAGCCTAAATCTAAACAGAAAAACACACTCACACATAAGTGCACACACACACACACACACACACACACTTGCATCTTGCATCATAAACATAGCTGGTCAATGAGCTAAGCAGTATTTCAAGGTAATCCACCAGTTTATTGGCTTGAACAGAATGACCAGTACACCCATAAATTGATTAAGGCATTAAAGTGCAGGCTTTTAAGTAGGTACCCCATTCCCTGATTTGTGCTTTTAGCACAGACTGTACATTGATTGGCTTACTAGTGCTTTGCATGGGTTCTGGCCTTTTTGTTTCCCACAAGGGTAATAACTCAGTTTACTGATGTAGAAATTTATTTTACATGAGCTGGTTTTTAGCATTACAAAGATTTCCATTGGGGAGAGGTAGGAAGGGAGAGGTCCACTCACCATCACAGTAACTAGTGCTGCCTCTCAGGAAAGTCTTCGACTGATGAAATCTATTTCTTAACTGTCCTTCAAAGGGAAAATCCACCTTTGAACAAAATATATGTTTTTCTTGTCTTTGATCTCGGGCTGCCAATCTCAAACCGTGAAATCTTTCCTATAGTTGGAAACTAGATAGCCAAAATCAGTCAGCTCATAAACCCCATCTTGATTTACAGTTCACAGCAATGCAAAACAGTGACTTTACCTACAGTAAATTTCATAAAATTAGTGTCCATGGAAATGTCAGCAAGGTAAGCTGGTTTTACTGAGATCACAGGTTACAGTTTCTGGTTTCTAGAGAGTTGTGTTCACAAATCAAAAGCTTTTATCCCTGGCATAACTCATCAATTTTGTTTTAGGGTGGATTTTCTCGAGCTCAGAGTGGCGGTGAGATCAAGAGTTTCCACCTATTAAGTTAACACTGCTGATCTGTGCAGGATAAACAGGAATTGCAAACCAGATTAGAGACACATTCCCTTCTCAGATGCCCAGTCTGCACTGTTAGGATCTTCCAGTTAGGCCAGTGGAGCAAGATGGATGATCAATGGCTCCTCTGAAAATCATTTGTTTAATCTGATTTGTAGGGATTTTCTCTCCTTCAGCAACGGAAACGTTGGACGTCTGGGAGAGAAAAACTGTGGTGGGAGTCTGCTGAAACATTGGTTCAATATGGACATTATTCTGAAACATGACACCACAGGAAATAGATATTGATCATGATGACCATTTACTCACTCTGTGGCTGCGTGGCGGGCAAAGACCTACCAAGAAGATTCTTAGTTGAATAGAGATGGCACTGCAGCATTTTAGGTTTGTTGCAGATAACTTGGTGTTGTGTTTTTCTTTAAGGGATAAGTGTGATAATGTTTTATATATATATATATATATATATATATTTATGTTATTCCTCTGTGCCATACACCTCAACTGCTGTCCAAATCACAAAAATTTGTAACACTATTGCACTGGATCACACATTCCGTCTTCACAATGAATATGAGCACTGTAGTTGATTTTGAGTTGACCCCACATACACCGTCCTAATGCCATGAATTCTCACTTAGAGCACCAAATCTGTGGCTGAAAATAGTCCCCAACAAATACACAATTAACTGCTGGTCCAAGGTTTTTTTAAAACTACAGTGCTGTTTTGGGAAATTATTGGGCCTTTTATAATAATGAAAGTGTATATCTGTGACCTGTTTTATTTTAAGATTTACAAGAATGGGAAGAGAACCACAGACATGCTTGGGACCTTGGAAGTATTGAAGGATGGACCTACACACTGCTGGTTTTGGTATTTTTATGGAATTTATGGATGATAGAAACAGGGCCTTATCATTTACAATAATTGTATGCCTTTTGTGATTTATGTGAACAGTGGAGAAAATGACGGATAAAGAGCAAATATCACGGGCCATTTTCAAACTCATAATGTTGAGAGGAGAACCTTTGTGCATTAACCAGGACAGCACATATTCTGTCCACCAGCAGGCGATAAAGCCATAACTTCTTCTTCTCTCATTTATTTACATTTCTCCTCTCTTCTGGTTTTTGTATTATTCATATCCCAGAAATCTGTTTGCCCGGATACTAAAGCCTGGGCTTTCAGCTTCTGTTAGCATCTGCATTTTTTTTCTTTATCAGGCTCCTGAAGCTACCTGCTAATTGGAGGGGCAAAATGCACCAACTAAGTCATGCATCTAAAAAGGACAGGCTAACGCCCTTTCAGAATTGTCCAGTTAGCCATGATAACAGCCACACTGGCTTCTCAGGTAATATTCCATCATGTTCTCCCCTGCCCTCACACACCTGCCTCTGTGAATCTATCACATTCTCACTCTGAGTCCCTTTATTGTAGCTGCTCTGTGGTTTACCTCCAATTCCTGCAGTTTCTTCACACCACTGAGTAGATCATCATTTTTATGAACAATTTTAACAGGAGTTAACAGATCTTTCAAGACTCAAGTTTAATCAACCTGCTGGTACTATTTTATTTAGCCTGCACCTTGCATTGCTGAGCGTATGTGCAGATTTTAGTGTGCAAAATAACACATAGTCAAGACTACAAGGTTCAAATCCAAAGATTCAATTGTCATTATATTACATATATACATATATACATTATGTTACAAAAACACTGAGACTGTGGTTAATCCCCCCTCCCTCTAAGACAAACACAGTCACCCACACTCCTGTCATTCTGCAGTTCTTAGTCAATGTATTATTCATGGGAAAATGTATATATATATTTTTTTTCTTCCACTGGTCTCATCCAGGGAATTCCATCAGCATTGATCTGGACAGCAGATGAACAGGATGCACAGGACAATGATATGAAGAAGAAGGCAGGGAATTCAAGAGGATTTGTCTCTTATTGTTATCTTATTGTTATTGCTGTTAAACTTTTAGATATGTAGACTTGATGGGGGTGATGTGTGAGGAGGGACAGATCATAAGAGTGCATGTGTGTGTAAGAGAGAGAGGGACTATGATATCAACAGAATAAATCAATACAGTATGAGAAAGGAGAAAAAGTGTGTTTGTCCTGTTTGGGTTGTTCATTAGGCTCATGTCTCCTTGTGAAAGCTGAGAGTATCACACAGTGTGTGTTGTGCAGAATGTGTGGTCTGAAAGACGCTGTGGGACTGAAGAACACATATGGATAGGGGTTTCCCAGGACATTTAAATGTAGAAATGAACTTTAGCTTTGTTGTAGACTAATGCAACGGATGTATATCTGTGCTGAGATTGAAACAGGGCCAATCTACAGCCAACGTTTCCCCATTATCTTGACAACAAGCAAAATGTTTACTTCAAAATCTATTTGCAGTTTAAAATGAAGTCAGAATGTTTCATTGCAAGAATTTCTACATATAGAGCATTTTTAATTACATTTTTAATTTACTGAAATAATATAATTGGCTACAAATCTTATAAACCGTGTTTGCTGTTATTGAAAGTAGCAAGATTATTTTCCAGTTCCTTCACGCTATTCTTCTAATGCATTATGATTTATAATTGAATATCTTGATTACTGCTTCTTCTTCTGCTTTTTCTTTTTGTTTTGCAACTTGACATGAGCTTTTACTAATGCACATTAAACCCAAACTCCACTGTGATTTTTGGAATAAAGAGTTACTGCCACTGGAAAACAGGAAGAACTAGCAAGCACTTACACAGTGTCTTGTTTTGACGAGATTCAATTTAAGTTTTAAATTGTACTATTACTTTCAAAACAATCACTGTTGCCAGACTCAGCAGTGAAACTTAAGACACTCTGTCAAGGCACTGCTTCAGTCCTAAACTGTTCGCTGTGGCTAATTACAGAGCGTAAATGATAACATCTCTCAAAGTGTATAGTAAATGGAGTCTTACAGTGTCATGAAACATATATAAGCAAACACCCAAGCTGCTACACAACAGACCCCTTAACACTGGCCTGCTGAGATATTTTAGACCGAGCGGGGTGAGAGATGGGGGTTGAGCTGACTCCCACAGGAGACTGTGACGCCTAAACAAATTGGATAACCTAACCTTGTTACCCCCGAGTCGCATGGCAATGGCCTCCATAATACCCCCCACCCTATTCAAAACAATAGCTTAAGCAGACAGGCAAGACAGGTTGTGCATAATATACACACTTATGTGCACGCATGTTCACATACTGAATGCCACAAGTGCACACACGCATGCACAAGGGAAATAATGAATGAGTGGTTGTGAATGGACGGCTGTGTGCACTTAGCGCCGGGTGCGGCCAGCTTCAGCCATAGAATGATGAATCGACAGCAGCTTGTAGTAGAGGCTGACAGGCCCTGGATCACAGGAGAGCAGATGAGAGGAGAGGAGAGGAAAGAAGATGGTTGTGTGGAACAATTTAGAAAAGAGGAGAGAGGGAGGACTCCATGGGGAAGGTGATGAAGCATGCAGCTCAGGTTTCCTGTCTCTGATGTAAGGCCAGCCTGGATCGATGGCTCCGCTGGGGCTTGGCCAGCACACTCCAACCTGCCTGCTCTCCACAACTCTCGCTCTCAACCTCCTTTTGTCTCTATCTTTATCTCTTTTTCTTTTTCTCTCACTGTTGTCTGTCTCTCCAATACTCTCCATCTTTCTCTACCTCTCTCTGGTCTTAGTCACAACAAAGGCCACGAAGCCCAATGGGAAGCACTTTGACATGTTAGTGATAAACCTCCTTCTCTTGCCTTTTTCACCAAAGTAAAATATCACATAATCCTCAATGTCTTTAAATGTAATACTTAAATTATAAATAAATAAACTGATCAAGATAAGTCAGTGCAAATATACTCTAAGTAGTTAAGTAAGATTGCATTGACACACTGTAAACATTATGGTTTGTCACGTTTCATTAAATGTAACTAATGCTCCTAATATAACTGCATATCAGGTTATTTATGTTCTATCTGTGCAGTTCTCCCTTAAAATCCATGGCCTTGATATCCTTACAGCTTCAGTCAACACGATGCGACTCACAGCTAATTTGCTGTGTATCTTGCAAACTTTCCCCAGTTACACATTGTGTTAAATAAAGATGTTCTTTGCAAATATCCTGCAGTGCATCCATATACCTTTAAAGATCATCATGGCCAATAGATATAATTTTAGCAAAATATAAACTTTTTGACTTCTGTACCATTTTCAACCCTATTCCCCCACTGTTGCATTTGAGAAGATCTAGAAGTTTTAATTGCTGCATAACAAATGGCTCATGTTTGCAACCAGTTGATATGATGGTAAAAGCATTCATTTAATCTCTGTTTAACTGAAAAATCTGTACAGGTAACAATACAGCTGGATAATTATTATTATTGCCCCACTAGCTGGGTGGGTTAGTATCCTAAGGTCCACCTCAGATAACATCAGTCAATAATTTTGCAGTCACATTATTATATTTTATCTGGAGAGTGTGGTGTAACCGAAGCAGCATTATGGCAGACAGAGGAGAATCTGCAGGGTTAAAATAAAACAAGCAACATTTGGGCTGCGTATGACTGGCTGCCATTTGTATTGAGACAAATTACTTTTTAATAGCCTTCAGGGATTGATAGTAATCCAAGGAGACTCGTCTGGCTCTTTCTCTCAGTGTGGGCTAAGATACCAGATTGGGCGGTAGGCAGCCCACTAATGTAGGTCTTCAAAATGCCACCCAAAGAGAATACGCTTATAACAATAAGCAAAAAATGTGTACAACAAAGACAAAAATATTTTCTCTCCAGTTCACAGTCAAATCGTATAGTACATTTCAAAAGTAACAAAAGTCATTGAAAACACAATAGGTGTGTACTGATTCAAGTATGAAAAAATTGCAGATACGGAATATATATATTATTTTGTGAGTCACTTGCACACTTCAGTATAGTACATCATTTGTACTATAGTTGACACTGTATGTCTTGGCACTTAGTATAGTGTAAAATATATGAATAGGTATCAGGAAGTTTGAAAAGTTGGATGTCAGTAAAATTGTGGTTTTGAAAGAAAAAGGTATTGTGAGAATTTGTGAACTTTTTTACTTTATTATCGAAGCTTTCATTGGAGTTGTCACAATACTGATCACACATCTGTAAATGTAATACTCCATGTAATGAGGGCAGAGGCATGTGCATGTCTACAACAGGAGGTTCAACTACTGAAAAACATACCAAAAGATTCCATTTTAGTGGAGATTCTTTCTTTGTAGCAGCAGCAGTCATGGTGCTGAAGGAGCCCTGTCTCTCCTTGTCCTCATTAAATCCTGTTGTAGCCCGTTAGCCGACGCGAGACTGGGGGAGCTATTGTTAGGTGGCCTGAGTCTGGGGTTGTCATGGAAAAACTCTAGTCTCATCTGTCAACAGAGGGATAAGTATTTCAAAACCAAACAAACGCTGCTCAGACAGCTAGCCTCCATAACACCTCTAACATTATATAAGCATACCTAAAATATTGTTTAAAAGGTTGCAAGTTGAAATCTATAAACGATGAAACATAAATCCACTTGAACCCTTCATATCAGCGTGTTGTAAATGGGTTTGCACACGTTTTACTTTTCTGCAAAGAGCATTATATCACTGAAGTTTCTTTACAGGTAAACAAATTAGAAATGTCAACAGCCAAGTTATTTACTCTCACGTCTCCTCACTTTACTTTATCTATTGCTCTTTACTGTGTCTTTAATTTGAGGTTAGTGGTACATTTCGAACTAATGACCTGTAACGATGGAAAATGCATTGCCTGAGTGAAGTGCTGTAGGGGCCGTAGCCAGAAAGACAAGTGTCTGAGCAGAGGAGTGAGCATAGTGGTTTGGCTAAAGATAAGATCTAAGGCAAACAATATAAAACAAGCAATATACAGTAAATCATACTGATGTGGTGAAATCAAAACTATTTTATAAACATGGGTATGCTAGGGAAAGCACAGTTGTAACTGTAATGGGCTAAAATATTACATTACATGGGTTATATACAGTAGATATTTGACAGATTTTATACAGATTATAGTTTTATGTTGGTTTTAGAATTAAAGAAGAACATATTGGCTGTTAATTAAAAGTTACAAAAAGGATTAATGAATAATTTTCAGAACTAGATTACATTTAATGTATTCTCCGGTTCCAGTTATGTCCACTATGACAGGCTCCTTTCTGCCAAATTAGTGGGCCATGCTTATAACTCAAGCCTTGGTCACCCTTATAGACCATTAACATCCAGTATTTGCTTCAGTCTAACAAAAGTGTTATTTAATAATATTAAAAAACTGTGATATTTCAACATGTAATGTTTTTCTTTTGGGCAGAGTGATATATTGTATAAAATATAGTTTTAAACATAACTATTAGAGCAATGATTCAAAACATTTCCTATTATTGCTAATATCAATTTAAAGGAATTTTTTTTTCTTAATTTAAAGTAAGCAAAGTATTTTCAAGTACTTTCAAATCTACTTGAAACCTCGCTTTTGGAGATATGAGGTTTCATCCAGCAGCAAAGACGATTTGCGTCTTGGCAGACTGCAGCCGAATGAGACGGCCTATCTCTTACCATTTGTGTGCATGGAGGGCTTCTCGTCATGGCCTGATCTAAACCTATCTGACATCTAACATAACCATAGCCGACACGTCAGTGCTGATAGCACATGAGAGAGCAGTCAGAACTCATCTAGCAGAGAGATCCACTCCCTTGTGTTTGTGGTCTGCCTTCATTTCCTCCCAAATACACAACAGCAGCGCAGTGAGGTGCCTGTCTGCGCTGGCTAGCACTGGCCCCATAAATATTTCACCTCAAAAAAACCAAGATGCCACGAAGACTTGGATGAGACTCCAGCAAATAATTCATACCATCTGCTGTCAAACACGTCCTGGATCCCAGAGTACAGTGTGGTTTGGTATCTGCAGGAGAGGTACTGGAAGGACAGGAATAGAGGGAAATATTGTGTAGTGTGTGTTGGTCTGTGTATGCTGCCTTACGCTCTTACATGCGGTTATGCTGTACATACAAACCCAGGGCTGGAGGCGATTTACCAAAGCCAAAGAGCTGTGTGAAGGAACTTAAACAGACAAAAAGACGAGTGTGGACATTTTCACCTTAGGCAACAGGTTTCTTGGCAATCTGTCGACAGACCTGTGGCAGCGCAGGCCGCAGAGAGAGACCATGCCATAAATTTAACAGTGTAGGGGTCTATAGAGTGGAAGCAGTTGATGGGAGGAGAGAGAAGGGTGACGACTGCATTGGCATCAGAAGCTGCTGAGCAATGTCCACGGTAAGAGGCGTAAAAACGGTTAAGTGAAGGTCATCCAGAAGCCATTGATTGGCGTAAAATTGGCTGCAGAAGCTAACACAGTGCTCATTCACAGTGAGTTGGCTATGGGAGCTGCTGCGCTAGGATACATAGCGACCAATATCTGCCTTCCTATCCCTTTCCTCTTCATCTTTCATTCCTTTTGTTTTCTTCCTCTCCCTGTTTTGTCTTTCCCACAGACGTTCAGTCTCTTTGTTGCTATCCCTCCCAATCCTCTTTCCCACATATTACATTACATTTACATTTAGGCATTTAGCATTTTATCCAAAGCGACTTCCAAATAAGAGCTTTACATAAAGTGCATAGAATCATGGACGAAAACAACAAGATGTCGTATCAAATAATATGAGTGCTGGTGGTGAATCACAAGTGCTATAGGTAAGTACATCGCTGCCAGTGGCAAAATCGAAAAGAGCATTAGAGCATTAAATCTAGAAACAGATTATGTCCGTTCATTATCAATCACAGTACAATCAAGCTAGACAACAATTCTCATATAATATATCACACGATATGCTGTACTTTATGGAGCCAATGAGTCACATTTGTTGT